>JARFOD010149737.1:0-12568 GCA_031763545.1 Mopalia muscosa | reverse complement strand
TATCTCTTCCATGTTAACTACCAGAAAAATTGACTTGCCCCACTTAAAAATTTGGTTGCCCCGGGCTCCAGGAATGTCTAATTTTCAAGCCCTGTTGTGGCTAGGGAAAGCTGACATGAAATACGTATCAATTGGAGTCCATGACTACCATCAATCATGGAAAAAAAATGTCAAAAAGTGTCAAATCACAAATTTCTCTTAGTCCAGCATACATTATTATCTCAATTTCTCCACCAGACGTTGTATTGTAGCATGATTGTCAAGGAAGTGACCACCAAATCTTGTTGCTTTAAATTAGTTCAAATGGCAGATTAATTTCTTAGGAGTTCTTTAGATTATTCTTTACTGCCTGCATATTCGGCGATAGACTGTAGCCGCCCATCAAGTTATACATAGGAAACAATCCATTACTCTGTTTGAAGAGTCCTTCATACCATCAGGGTCATGTGGTAGATTCCTGGACAGGTTTCAACTTACATTATATTCTCACTAAGAACTAAGAAACGTATCACCATATGAAGAACTGTTTTTGTTTAAGACGGCAGATGGGAATATACCACTAAATTCCATATAACAAAATGGCCTTTATTACAAAATTTTGGTATATTCATGCCTGTATCAGTATGTGTTGTGAACATGATAAGTAGAGAATAAATTCATGTATGAACTTTGAATATAGCTTCCTGCACTACCGGTCAGTAGTGTGTCCGTTTGCTTATGGATGCATTGTAAAGCATCTGTAACATCACGGTGTATATACAAGCTTGGTCATCCAAGCGCAATGTTTATCTGTTGTTCAAATATCAAAATAGCTCTTTGAGTAACACATAAGTTTAGCATGTGTCAGTTGACATGCGGTTGAAAAAATCTGTTTTTAGTAGCAGGTGGGTATGTACGAGCAGTTGTTTGTTGTTGTTGTTGTTTTGCTTGAAGACGGAAACTTGGCTTTCGGCTTTGTATGACAGCATCCACCAGTGTAGGCAATGGGGGACAGCCACAACTAGATGATATAACTGCCGTGTTTTCGAACAATGACATCAGTTCCGCTTTTTAAATTAACAAATTAACGGCTATGCTAATTAAATTGCAAGTAAAACACAGATGGTTGTCTTTGAAAATATGCAATTAAAATAATGAGTTTAGGTAAAAAAAAACAGTTGTCTTTTCCCAGTTTCCCTTTAACTTCAAACTTTGCTTTTTCTGTTAATAGCATAGTTGTAGATCTCACAACAAATATTGCCGACATTGTGTATCACACCAAAATGTTGATAAACACCATAACTTTTACTCTTTGGTTCTTTGAAGACAAAAATAGTTTTCAAACAAAAGTACATAAAAAGGTTCTTTGACAGGGATTATGAGCATATTTAAAAAAAAAGAAAGCCTCTAATGGTGGACCTGCTAGATACTCAGCTATACAGTACATTATTAAAGATTTATAAATGTGAAAAACTTCCAGCTTTTTAACCAAAGAAAATAACAAAAAATGCAGGCCTTGACCATGACCAAGTGTTCTCGATGGAATCCTGTGATTGTGATTAGCTTATTTTTTACCTGACATTATATTGTCTTCCTGTTCCTGTGGGTTATTTATTAGTGGTTACAGGTACATGTTATATTCTAGGTGATTTCCAATCAATCTTACAAGCTCACAGGTAAACCCTTTTCAGATTTCAAGATCAATGCTGCAGTGTGTTTCATGACTCGTGTAATGCATTTGGTGCCAATCATATTTAGGGGTATCCAATAACATGTTGTATGGCTTCTGTTTATGTATATTGTATGATTTTAGTTTTTTTTTCTGACTATGCATTATTTTGTTTTATACAGCCTGTAAATGTACATATAGCTAACTACATGTAGTTGATTTTCAACAGGATTTTTAAGTATATGAATTGTATGTATTCTTTCTTTATTAGTAGTACTTTATAAGAAAGTTGATAAATAAAGATAGCCATGAGCGTTTGTTAATTTACTCTTTGACATGCTCTACTTCCCATTTTATTTCAATTGATATGTCATTATTGATTAACAGATGTATTTTCTTCTTCACTCTACCTCAACTGTGAAGAAGAAATTGATAATGATAAGAAATTGGGCATTTTTTATATTCATTTATTTATTTTTGTTTTTTTTTGTTTTTGTATATTCATACCTTTACCAAGTAGTATATGTAGTTGTGTAGGCTGTGTCATACACATTTTGTCCAGTTGTATTACCTATGGTAAAAAATACATGTACCTTTACCTGTAGCTAATTAGCTCATGTATTAAACATAAGGTATTCACAGAGATCAAAGTAAACAGCTCTGTCTTTTGTACAAGGGTTTCCATTTCAGAGTTAATCAATTCACCTCTTCACATAATGAGGCTTAGAGTCCAGAGATATTCTCTAGGGGTACAAGTATAGCTTTCAGTAGATAATTAAATAAGGGTATCTCTTTCTATTGCCCTGGGTAGTAGCCTGCTTGGCAGGAGCTGCTTATACCCATGTGAGTCCTAAGCTGATGGAAAACAGGGTCTGATTTGTTCTGATGCCCTGTCCTGTCAGTTTGCACACTTTGTCTTATTGCAGCAGCCTGCAGCTATTCACTGAAGCGTGTGCGCTTCCTAATCCTACTCCTTTTACCGTTCACAGGATCGAGTCTGTAGATCATCAGGTATATCAAGGAGTCACACGATGTGGCTCTGGTAATCTCAGGGGTGGTTTTTACAAGGTTTCCTCTCTGTTTTCCAGGGTAATCATATGCGTCATCATATAAGTGAAATACCCTTGAGTATGATGTTAAACCTCTATCAAACAAACAAACAAATCTTACTGCAGCATATCATTTTCATCAAGGTGCACTAGTTATTATCATTTTTTCGAGGTAAAACATCACGTGATGTTAAAGATAACAAGTTTGTTGACAAGAAATGCCAGAAAGTACATGAGAAGTCATTCGTGCACCTTGTCCTTTTACTCCATTTACAATGTACTTGAACGGAGGTTTTGGGAGTACGCTTCCTGTTGCACTTGTACTCTTAAAGCTTAGGTGCGAAAGAAGCTGATCTGTTTGTAATGTCTTTATATGTGGTCCTCTGTTTTCATCCAATACAATCAAATTTTTCAATCTTTTTTTGTTTTTCTTTAAAAAAAAAAAAATTCATCAAAATTCACATTGTCATTGCAGTTTCTCATTGCTTGTGAAACATAACACAAAGTAACTAGAACAGACTTATCACTTATTCTGATAAATTACAGGTGTTTTATTCCTCTCTTCAGGCTTCTTAGTTCTATTAACTTTTACATGAAGTTCAATCACTTGAAGTTAATTAATGAATTACAGATAGTGCACAGATTTATTTGTATTTATCAGTGTTTATATAGTTCTGCTTTCTGAAGGGTATATCTTTGTATGAGGGATCAGTAAAACAAAAAGTAAGGCCAAATAAGAAATCAGATATATTCTTTTTTAGGAAATATACAGGTGTGATTATATTAATTCCCACACAAATATTTAAGGGTATCAACATCGTTTAGATATTATCAGCCTATAGACTTTCCCCAGCAAGGGCATATGGTGTTATTGTAGTATTGAATATTTGACAAGTCTATACCTGTTATATGTCAATTTTCATTAGGAGATCAAAGAGTTTATTTCCCCCAGGTTATAAAAGGGCTAAGGGTATTTAAACCTACCTATATTGCCTGGATATTAATATGTTCTGAAGTGGACTTGGGGCTAAATAAATATTGTGAGATTGATCTTATAAGCTAGTCTGAACTTGTTATTAGACTAGTCACTGAGTAATCTTCTAAAACATTGGATTATATATATGGTTTTATTATCTTACAATCGCGACCAAACTAGATATTGTTTACGTCATCAGACCTGGTCAGCACTTTATTGAGTGATCTACAGACTACAGGGGCTCCCAATAGAGTGCGAACCAAATTACTTTCCAATAAAAACTGTTTGTCTCTTTGTATTTAAGCACTGACACATGATCATATACAACTGGCTTAGTATTACTACATCTATTGTTTTACTTCTCCGTTTTTAATTAATATTATTTATAAATAACAAGACACCAAAGAACATGTTTTCTTGTCATGTGTATATATTATAAATTTGAAGACAAACTTACAAATACATGCCCTACTCTTTAATATGAAATCAGGACCTTTGGCGAGCAGTGCACTCTGATGCAGCATTAACTGTTAAGAGAACATGTGTTGCTTTCATTTTGTTATTATTTGGAATGAAGAATATAAACATTCATTTTTTTTTTTTAATTTTCAAATGACTTGTGTGAACTGTTATGTTATGTTCTTAATTAACTTATATACATGATATATTTTTAGTCCTGTTTCAAATTTGTTTGATGTCTGTGAATATCTACGTTGGTTTATAAATATTAAGACTTAATCAGCCATGTCATCTAAGGGTGATCGGCATACAATGTTAAATATGTTTAATATCACAAACCGTGACAACAATGAAGTTCTTAGTTGCCATTGTAAAGTGCCGACAAATTTTCTGCAAGAAATGTTCATTTTTAGTTACCCACTGATGTGTAATCTACTTTACTTTTCAACTTTTACTTTCTAGACTTATGCCTTTTATTCTTTTCAAGTTGAACCTGACTAATACATGCATGACAATTTTTGTCCAAATCATTTTGTGGAATGGCTTTCAGTCATTTGATATGGTCTATATCTCTTCATATTCAAATTAAACCTCGATTTAAATATCCCATTGATGACCACATGATCAGATTTAACCAATGAGTGATCAGATAGGTGGATATACTCATTGATGGGAAAGTTGGAAATACATGTACTCAACATGTCCTATAATAAAAATGGTATTTTGTTGTGGTATTAGTGTGGCTATATACTAAGCCTTAGAGTCATATAATTGAAATACCTTTAAGCCTGGTATTAAACACCAATAAATCAAAAAAGTCACTAAATATTTAGGTTTCACACTTTAAATATAATGTTTGTTTCATTTTTATGTTTGCAGGATGTTTTGCAGCAGTTAATTGTTACAAAGATGCCGAATATCCAGGCGATTGCACATGAGCCGGACAAAGGTAGGTCTTTCAATAATTAGCCGATGTCGGACAGAAATTTCCAGAGCCAAGTTTACAAGCATTGTCTAAATACAGACTTTTGTTTTTTGCATGATCTATGGACACTTGTGGTATTTTGGGAAAGAATTTGTATTTTTCTAAAGTTCTCACAATGTATCAGTCTCTGTCCGTCCTGTTTTATTAATAGTTTAATTTTTCAAGGTAACTAACTGTAAATGATTGTGATTGTCCTGTCAGTCCTTTTGGAGCTGAGAGTGTGACTCTCTGGGGGGTGTAACCATAAACATTTACCTTAACTCTCCTAATTATCAAACAGACAAATTAGGACAGACATTTCTGCATGTGACAACCCACATGTACAGTATGCATTTGTTACAATGATAGAATGAATACATTCATTTTGATAAGGTATGATACTAGTTATTGATACTTGATATCAAGTCTGACATCATGTCTTGGATAAAGAAGAGATTTCAAAAAAAGTTTTTGAAAAGTAAAATTTTTGGTTAATTTACCATCAAAATAATAAAGGTGTGATGATGTGTCCAGGTAATCTGTCTGTCTGTTAACTACTGTCTACCTGTCAGCTCATTAGACACTGTCTACCTGTCAGGTGTCGTCTTTTACTAAACCACAAACAGGTGTTTTCTCTAGATTTTCCTCTGTTTTACTTGCTTATAAAGTTAAGAGGTGTTCATTTCAAGGTCAACAGTCATCAAGGCTGTGTGATCGCCTGTTGCTCAAGTCAAGCAAACAAAAATGTTTCTGTTTTTCTCCAAGTCTACATTTTGTTTGCTATTTTTGCTTCAACTACAAACAATATATCATTTTTCTTTTCATGGGCCATAATTCATTAAAAAAAAAAATTAAAAAAAGAGTGTTTGTACCATTGTAAGTCTACACATTTTCATGGCCCACAATGTTCTGTACTAGCTTTTTGTTTTGTCATTGTTTGTTGTTGGTAACATTGCCATCTTTGACCAAAAAAAAAAAAAAAAAAAGAGAATTTGTATTGTTTTTTGACTTGTCATTTAGCATTACGGGTTTAATTCATAAATAACAACAATTAATTTACTTGTTAAGATATACGTTGACAATTTATTTTTTATAAACACTTTTGGTTGATTCTGTTGGTTTTTTTTAAATTACTATTCGGTGTTGTAGTGATCAATATTTGTATATTATGTCTTAAACATTAATCGAATCTTAAACATGTATTAGAGTTGAAGTAATGCCTTTTTGTTAGATTGATTACAATAGTAAATTAGCCACAGACTTCATATCACAATATCCTGTAGCACATAACACTGACTGTAATTTTACCTGTTTGTCCTAATTGCTTAACTTACCTGTACTGATGAATTATTCACTCAGGTACACACTCTTTAGATTTAGCTGACTTGTTTATGATAGCATTAGGCAGAGGGCATGGGCTATATTAACCCATACACACATTCGTATATAGTGGCTGAATTCTGGAATTCTTTAATACACCTGGGAGTATACGGTTACTGGTTAGGGTGTCAGGTCGGATGTCCTCAGTTTCATCGTTCCCGGGGATTTAGCAAAACACACATTTTCCTCTTTTCATTAAAATACAAAACTTACAAAAGGACAAATATGTTTGATATTAACTAATGTATTAATATAAATATAAACAATGAAAAACAATTTAATATCCATTACACATTTGCACAAATATCAGCAAACTTTTTTGCTTGCGTAAAATTGAATCACTTGTCTAAGAATGAAACATCTTTCTGTTTAACTTTGAAGTTTTCTTATACAGTTTTTTTTTTAACAGATTAAATGGCTTCCTTTCACTTTTTTTTCAGTGATGTTTTTCTTCATTGAATAATTAATGGCAAATAATGATTGTGTCAACATTTTCTGACACGAATATCCGTTAAGAATTGTTCAATTTATTAACCCTACTTATATATGTATTATAGAACTATTTAAAAAAAGGGTCGTTACATAATAAATATTTTATGAAGCGTCAAGAATGAGGCTATTGTTTGTTAAAGTTCATGAGACAAGCACATTCTCCCAAACCCCTAAACAATCTAGGTTCTTGACAATCCCTTGAATGGCCTCTCCTATCATTCATGTTCCATTGAAGCAGTATTTCTGAATGGTTTTGTCCTGATGTTCAGACCAGGATTGAACTGTGCTGTATTTGTGTATATGTTTTGGATTGTTCGATTCTAATTCACTGCTGCCAAATTTAGCTTTGCGTTAGCTGATCATCTGTTATTTTTTGTTTTAAGCATTTTCTTCTGTATAACCACATTAAAATAAATCTATCTGGACAGCCGGATGTTTTTTTTTAATTGTCTGAAAACAGAAAATGATTTACAAAAAAGTGTATCCCTCAAGACAAGTGTTAGATTTTTTGTGGGGACATGACAACGTTTCTTATGATTCAGGAATTTCTCAGCAGATATATGTAGCCAGGTAGTTTTCCTAGTTTCTTAATGAGGGTATTTGTGAAACTATTTATATTTCAGACACCATATTTGAGGAGATAAAGAAGGCTATTCTATTAATATTGGGATGTGCTGTGCAATGTGAAAGGAAAGAACAATTCATAGAAAACATCAAACTCCTAGATTTAGATGTCCAACATGCTATAGTAACACACATCCAAGAGGTAAGGCTTGTGTTGTTGTTGTTGTTCTGTCTTTGTTCAGATGAAATGTTTATTTATTTGCCCAGGATGTATAAGTGACTATACTCTATGCACTTTGCTAAGTTTATTTGTGTACAGAAAATAAAAAAATAGTTAGGATGCTCAAAGACAGAACTAATTTGAATAACAAAGAAAGAAAAAGAAAATGTTATTACCACAGCTTGATTTTGGTTTATTAAACATATTAAGAATCTGATACCACTTTGTATGTCTGTAATTGTCAGCCAAAGTTTGCACTAAGTGTACCTTGCAATGGTATTATGTGAGTAGTTTTAGGAGGTTTCTTTTGGTTTTTCGTCCATCGTCATATAAGTGAAATACCCTTGAGTACGACGTTAAACACCAATCAAACAAACAAACAATCTTGGTTTTTCGTTGTATTCAGCAAGAAAAAAGTATGATATTGACAACCCTATCATATAAGAGAAATACTTTAGTAATGCTTAAGGATCATGACATTTAAATCCAATCAAACAAACAAACCAATTAAATGATGTAATATGTGACAGGTAACTGATGACAGTGAAACAGTATTACATATAGAACCACCTGAACAATTAGAAGAGTACACGGAGAAAATGTTTAGTCATATTACAAGACTTATTAGAGAAAGGGATGATTTTGTTGAGGTATGTATATTATCTTTACACTGTTTTATATGTAACCTTTGATAACACATGACCATAACTGAATAATAGACGGTCATTGTACATCATTGCACATCTGTTAAAGGTCCTATTATAAAAAGTAGAAGTAGTTTGACATATGACTCTAATGAAAGATTTACTGGGATCCTTAGAGTCCTAAGTTAACTTTACTTTACAAAGCTCATCAGTGTTAATAATGCTGTTTGAAAAGCCCAAGTGTTTATAGAAATATTGAAATAACTTTCTTAGGTTGCAAATTTTAATGTTGTGATCAAGTTATAAACCTTTTATATCACCTTCCACCTAAACTAGCGAGTTGTGTAATTCTGAGTTATGTTTGTTAAATTGTAAATGATAGTTATTTTTTTACTGGAAAGATTTGTGATTTTCTTACCTGATATTGAAACTGATCGAAGGGTAACCAGATGAAAGTTCTACGCTAGAAATAAAAAACAAACTTTTTATCAGAAACTAAACAATTTTGTATCAATTGTTATGATTTAGGCACTCAGTGATTTAGTACAGGAAAGAGACTACTATCAAAGCCAGGCTGAAGGGCAGACAACTGTGGTCAATACCTCACCTGAGAAACATCACCTGGCTGTGGAACTGGCTGAGTCTAAAGCTAAACTACGGCATATTAGACAGGAACTGTAAGTTAATACCAAACCACCCACCACATCTCATCTCACCATAACATTAATATTTGTCAGTATATATGTACCAATCAATCTGCCTGTTCTAACTGGTTTACAATGATAAACTTGACATTGATGTATGATTAGCAATCAGGGTTTGTCTTTAGCGGGTTATGTACAGGTCGCCACGTCTCTAGGAACCATCGGTAGTTGGAATTTCGGGCCACAAGACCCTAAATGGGGTACTTACAGTAGATATAGCGATCTCAAATTGCAAGCAGCTGTAAAATTTTATTTGGAAATGAGAATATTAGATTGAATTTCAATTATTAACATTAAATTTGTGTTAAAAAAAAGCTTTATCAATTCATGTATAGATGTATTGTATAAAATTAAACTCATTTGGGAAGATTACAGTTTAAATTCTTTTCTCGCTTTTTAAGGGTGACTGAATTTAACTGTACCGTCAGTGATCAATTAATAATACCATTATAAATTTTTTAGAATATTAATTGATAAAACAGTTGCTACAAAAAATGTTCTTTCTAATTTTCTTTGTTTATACCAAAAAAATTGTGCAATGAGTTGAACTTGGTGTTCTTGCAACTAAGGTTTAACAGAAAGCAGATCTGTTTTTGTGTTGTCTGGTCTATGTTTATTGCCAGTGGTGTCAAGAATTGTTTCCTTCAACCATTAGGCTGGGACACCATCATATCAATGGAATAATCTTATGTAGCCATATAACCCCAATAAAGCCAATAGTACTAAAGATTAACAGTCTGTGGTGAAACACAAAGCAATCAAGCCCTTTTTTTTACTTTTCTGTCTATTTCAGTGAAGACAAAACAGAAATATTGTCAGACTTAAGAGAGGAGATTCAAACAAATAAAGAAACCATCAACAAACTGAGAACTGAGGTGAGAACAATAGAAAAAAATTATTTTTGGGAACTTAAACTAAAAATTGTTAATCATGTTGAATCGTCTGTAGGTGGGTTTGGTAGTTGGATAATATCTGCTGTGATATTGGACAGTGTCACAAAATGGATTGAGTGAGATATCCTGATTCTCAGTGTTTGTATTGTGCAAAAAGTGGTTTATAAGTCTGAATAATAGGGGCTTTCCCGATCTTCAGTTTCACAGGATACATATGTTTGAGGTGCATATTACATCATTATGCCCACTGGCTAAGGGCTGAATGTTTCAAGGTTATTTTTCCTGGTTTGATTTTGCAATGAAGGAGCATTAATTTTCCAACATGTTTTCATGTTATGGTTGTGTTAGTGTCGTACCGGTAGTTCTGGTTGAAGTCCATTGTCATTATATCAGTAAAATTCCCTTAATCACTGTGGTCATTGTTACTTACAATTTTTCATCCTAACAAAAAATAAGAAGAAGTCTTGATAGCAAATGGTACATGTACAATGTATTACAGGTTAACCATCTTATCATCTATAAAGAGATGAAAATAATTCAACTGGAAAGTTGGGATGTAACGATACATATATATTTTTAATGCAGAGAATGAAATTTTTGCTAGCCTCCACCGAGAATCAAACTCCGGTCTCTGGCTAGTAGGACCATAAAACACAAATGTGTGGATCTCTCTCTATATCGGTCTATGTAATATATCATATTTTTAGCAAAGATATCCCGATACACTGCTGCATCCATGTATTGTTACACCTCTACTGGAAAGTCGATGTTTGACACTACCAACCTACCAACAAACTGGAGAGTTAGTATTTAAAACTGGCATTGTATGTAAACTAGTGTTTCTAGCTGAATGAAATTTCTCTACTGCACATTGATGTCAATTTGCTGTTGTTTTTGTTTAGAATTTGGATCTAACCCAAAATGCTCGGGCAGCCAGGACATATAGAGATGAACTAGATGTCTACAAAGAAAAGGTTTGTCAAATACAATTTATCATTTAGATACATTTGGAACTGGTTTGGTGTACTGACACTATTTGATAAAAGTGCTAATATTTGTACCAAAATTTTGCACTACAATAAATAAAGTTGCCATTCATAAACAAGTGTTTTCTTATGAAATCAATCAATCAATCAATCTTCATCTATTTATAATATCAAGCAAAAAAATTCGTTCATAGAGAAGAGTTCCAAAAAAGCGTGTTTTTACATTGTATGGAAATCTGTTAATCTATTTGTTTGTTTGCTTTAGTTTCATACACACATTTTGATTTATTAAAACTCATTTGTAATTCTAAATTCAAACCGAATATTTTTACTGTTTGTTGTACTGGAAAAATTTCATGGAAGTTCCAGCCTGCACTAACACCTAAGCCTGCCTCTATATATATTTATATATACATGTATCGGGCTATGCTATGTGTAAGTTGTTTGAAAGTGTATGCCTTCTAAAAATATTTGATAATTTGTTCCTTAAACCAAGTTCTTTATTTATTCACACAGGATGCAGTTTAATTAGATTTATTGGCTGTTTTCATAAGTCATGTTTTTATTTAATCTTAAACAGTCTGTGTTTGTTTGTTTCTTGTCCAGGCAAGTAAAGTGGACAAATATGAATCGGAAATTGTCAAATATAAAGAAAAGTTGGATCAGTTGGAGTTCTTCAAGAGTCGTGTTGAGGTTAGAAAGTTCAAATATTTACTGTAAATCCTGAAATAATTTCACTGAAATGAAAATGTGTTGAATAGAAATATCTCCTGAAGTTTTTGTTTTTTTGTTTGCTTTTTATTTAATTTATTGTTTAAATTTGTAATTATTACCAATTTATAAACAACACAACAATTAATTACAAAGGTGTGAAATATTTCATGGATATGGAATTAGAATTATTAGATTATTATCAATATACAGGTAAATTTGATCAACTGGCAACAAATAAAACAAATTGTTGGGGCTCCCTTTAGCACATAGTAAGAAAAAAATGTTATTTATAAGAACGGCATATTATCACATTTTGTTTGGAAGAAAAATTATGTTCATTTACATTATAGCATGTCCGGGTTTTTTTGTATTTGGCTAGAATGTTTTCCTGTTCAAATCTTGTAACAGAGTGTTATATTGGAATTATGTATTGGAATTTGGTTTATTTCCCTCATAAATACTTTGACCTGATGGTGTTTTGAAACCACCTTAACCATACTTTTACGCTTAGGTTTTGTTGAAAGAAAACGCCCTCCCCATAATTTACTGTTAATGTTATAATAAGGTAATTTTCTACCTGTCTCTTCCCATAACAAAGTAACATAGGTTTGATTTCATTTCAGGAGTTACGGGCTGATAATGATATATTGGTTGACACAAAGACCATGTTAGCAGAACAGTTAACCAATAGTCATAAGAGGGTGGAAACTGTGATAGAGCTGGAGAATGAACTTCAAAGTTACAGACAGCAGTTAGAACACATGTCAAAGGTCAGTTACGTCAACTATCGCTACATAATGATCTAACTTTAACTTTATGCATGAAAGACATTCTAGGGTTATTTTTTAGTCCTAATTTCTTTTCTTTTTTTTGGG
>JARFOD010149726.1:0-12568 GCA_031763545.1 Mopalia muscosa | reverse complement strand
CCAAAACTAATCCCAAGCGACGTCTTGTCACATGGAACAATCACACTTAGTTTGATTTGAATTCCACAAGAAGTTTTCAAGTCAACATACAGAAACCCAATTTAGACTTTGCCACGAGGTGGCGCCACCTCTAGGTCAACATATGCCAAAATCAATCCCAAGTGACGTCTTGTCACATGGAACAAACATACAAAGTCTGATTCGAATTCAATAATCAGTTTTAAAGTTAACGTGCTGAAACCAAACAAGTTGACGGACGGACGGACAAACAGAGAGACATACATACAAACAGACGGACGGACAGACAACTGCATAACATAATACGTCCTGTCAAATGACTGGCGTATAAAAAGGAGAAGATTTCACCTTAACAATGTTCTATTTTCTGTCCAAAATATTACCAAAATTCCCTTGGTTTAGTTCTGCATAATAAATGAAAATGTTACTGTAGTTTACTCTATTGTCTTTCTCTACGGGGTATTAAGGTCACGGGGGTCAACATTGGCCCCTTTTCATAAAAAAAATACTTGTTTGTTACCAGGTGGCCTTGATATTTCATAATATCTTCTTCTATTAACGTAAACACATATTCACCTAACGCGTGCAAAAAATCAATAAAGTATTAAAATAAATTTCAATGTGCGGTTTATTTCAAGGGTATATATCAGCCCTCTAAATGTTGCAGAAATCGAAATTCAGACACAACACAGGGATTTTATTACAAACACGCAAAACATGATACAATAAAACATGGCTTGATCATTTACTATGCAAAATGCAGATCGCCAGATGTTTCCAATCAGAGTATAGGCCTCTATCACATCGGATTAGAATAAAGCTCACACCAATCAACCGTCTAAGTTAATAGTGGCTCACTTATTTTAATTTTCGCCTTTATAGTGCTCTCTTTAATTCAGAGATAAAACACTAAGTTTATTCAATATTCTGCCACGACATTATGTGGAGATATACACGAATATATAATTCATATAAATCCACTAACATATGGTGGTTATATCCTGTATATATAGTCATTGTATGAATGTATGTATCGCACATGTTATAACAATGTCAAATCAGACAATGTCTATACATATGTTTCCCATATTTAGAATCTGTTGACGCATCAGTATAGGCCACTATTTACTTAAAACTTTGATAGGCATTTCGAGTTTGGAATAAGCTCACAGGGGGGATTTAGACTGTTATGAGGCTTTATGTGTGTCCAATGTTGCGACGTCTCAGTAAGGCGTCTAGTCCCGTATGCAAGCTAGTGCGAACTTTGTCGAAACATTGCGATCTAGCTGAATAAAGAGAAGTTGCCATCTATCAGTCTTCGTTGTCTTAACTCCCCCGTGAGGGAGCGGGTGGACCATGGCCCTGCAGAAGACTCCCTCGGCTTCCTCGGTCGATCGTAAAAGGCGAGAAAAGGGGTTGCTTTCTGTTGCCCTGGTGCTCTCAGAGCTAAAGGGTAACGGGAAGCAGATTTGTTTGTGATGTTCTGTATTTCTGTCCGTCGTCATATAAGTGAAATACCCTTGAGTACGACGTTAAACACCAATCAAACAAACAAATAATCGTTGTCTTAACTAAGTACTCAAAATATTTATCTGCCACGTGTATTAAAGTAGAGGCAGTATGAGTTCATATAATAAAGTTTATGTGTGTCCGTGTGAATGTCCTTTACAGTATCCATTTAGATGTCGCATTGTCGAAGTCCAGGGAATCAGCTCTTTGCTTGGCTGTATACAATATATTGCGCTGGTTATAGCTACTATGGTTTATTTGTGCACCATAACAGGGAGGGAGACGATTTGCGACAACTCCCCAAAAATTGTAAAGGAATTATATTTTTATTTTATTGCATAATATTAGCCCTACACCAATCACGACCTAGATAAATGATGACGCTACAAAAAGAAAGACAAGTATATGTTTCGAAAATTAAATGTTAGCAGCAATGACGCACTTTCCATCTACTCAGCTTTCAAAACCAACAATTCTGAACTGTGATTTGTCAAAAGCTACACTGACCCGAGAACCAAACGAGGTTTAGCTGATTGGAGTCTTTGCACGATCTTGGAGAACACAAGTTTCGCGAGAACACCACAAGAAACAACCATGGAATATACATTGAGACATTGACTCTAAGATACACACGGACCATTTTGTTTTGCACTTCTTTATTTGCTGGTCTGTGGCTGATAGGTTGCCCCAAATATTGGCGGGAATTAATGCACGATGACCTGGCATGGCGTAAGAGAGTGGTCTTAGTCTCGTCAATTATAGAAACTCTCGCGAGAATACGATTGGTGTATGGGGTTGATGCAATCGTATTATATTCTCACGAGAGTTTCTATAGTGGACGAGACTAAGACAACTCTTGTACGCAGTGCCAGACCATCGCACATTAATTTCCTCCAATATTTGGGGCGACCTATCAGCCACAGCCTAACAAATAAAAGAAGTGCAAAACAAGATGGACCGGGTGTATCTTAGAGTCAATGTCTCGACGTAGGAAGTAGAATTGATTATATTTTAGAAAGGGGTTGGTGCTGCCTGTTGTTTGGCTAGAAGCACATGGGACAGGTTGCTCGAGACGAAGGTCGCTCGATACTCTACTTCCCTATTGTATGATGTCACGCAATGTTTGATGCCTTTACATCTAATCAACTATAAGCAACCAATCGTCTTTCGAACCACTGGACAAAGGGAAGATGCAGTTCGGTATCTATAGTAGTCTGTCATACAATGTAACTTTATTTAGACATATGGAGTTGAGTGTACATAACTGTGTAATTTCAAGTTTTTTCATCTACCGGCTATTTTGTGTTTTATTAACTGTCCGATAATATTTCATATGCTGAACTTTCTGACACATTTTATATTTCAAACCAGTCTTGAAATCGCCCATTTATTAGCCTTGTTAAAAATACGTTTTCCAGTAACTGTTGCTAACCCTCCACCTCTCCTTCATTCGTACCGTATAGTTTAAATTTTATTAGAGGGTCCTGTAACTTCCATTTTTTAGGCATGTTTATCTTATAAAAGGATTCACAATTTATTTGATTGGGATATAAAACCTGTATTTAGTCAGTATGTCTACTTAATTGAAGATTCGAGCCCTGCTTACAATCTGGCTGTATAGGAGAATTACACGATTTGAAGCCTTTAAACTCAGTAGCTAGACACAGGGCAGCAGGACTCTCCAACAGAACTCCCGCGCGTGCATTATAACAGCCAGCGTTTACTTGTTATTTTAGGTTTCGAGCGGTAGTAAAAGTGTTTATTTAACATAAATAATCGCATTGTCTTTGAAAGCAATAATAAAACATACTACTTTGCACATTATAGATGGAAATACGTATTTATATTTCAGCTAAACAATATCATACAAGGATTGGACGTTGCTGAGTGACCACTTGTACCGGCTTCAACACGCCTAACTTTACATGGGATTCTATATTTACACCAAAGGAGTAAATTATAATAACAATGAATCGTTGGAATTACATAACATAATCAAATATCTTTGACCAGTCCACATTACGGCGTGCGTGACGTCAATACAAATGTGTAAGGTTATATATAAACCACGCACAAAACAAGACAACTAAGTACTACACACACAAATCAATACTAAAAACAAACTCGGATTTTAATACGAAAAAGAAGGATTTTTTTTACCTTTAGTATTTCTTGTATTGGTCAATAGGCCTACATAACTTATAATCGTGAGTCTATACGTACGGGTTTAACTGGCGACCTTCAGGTATAACCTCTATGCTGGTATTTAAATTCGGATTATTGAGTTAGCATAAAACTATTGATTGAACTATCGATTTATTATGCTATCTTATAATCTTCAAGCCAAACAAAAACCCAAATTGATGTTTTGCTCCCATCAAGTGCATGTGTCCAATGGCCGGACATACTGTACTTTAGGACTTAAGAATATAGACCTGCGACTACCAGGCACATTAGTTAGTCAAATAACGTTCTAAATGAAAATCTCTGATTATTTTTTAGGGAAACCAAACTTTAAGCGTCTCAAAAGATAGATTTGACATATTGTAAAATATTATTTGTCATCGAATGCAGAAAAAAAAATCATACATACTGACCTATATGGTTTGGGAACTTCCTCTAGCGACACAGTTATGTGGCTATTCGAATGCAAGGGCTAAAGTATTTCCTGAATGCTGAAAGTCAAATAGAGCTGAAAACATGGGACTCCTGTCATAAGCTTGTTTGTCCAGTTCTTGGGGAAAATACGATTTGTAAATCGTGTGTGTCCAGAAAGAATTTGACCGCGTTTGAAAGACGCGATTCGTCGCCTGCAGGTATTGCTTTAAACGCTGGTCATTACAAATACGTGTACCTTAATTGGTTTATATTTTTTTTACAAAAAAAGGTGAATTGTTTATCCGTGTAAGACACTCTACCTATGTATGGCCCGGAGCCATATTATTCACTCATCTGTAAGAGGTGAACATTAGAGCCGACAGGTGATGTTGTCTTAAATCTGTACATGTATAACATTCATGACCTAAGTACTTTGTAACTGACCAGCGGGGAAGACATCAAAGTCAACACGACTTGTCCGCTAGGCTGAGAAATGAGCTACACGGAATTTGTAGGCTAGTGTCGTAAATCCGACTTCGTATATTACAGCGAAAAGCATATAGTACATACAACTGACGCTCATTCACAACACAAGTAAAGTACTGATGTCTTAAATGTATTTTATAGTATTTGTGGACATAACTCAACAATACAACAAACATTTATTACACAACAAAGGTATTCCTATTACGTGCAGGTGAAGTCGTATACAAGATGATTAACTCTTCATAAGACCGTTGTTATTATCATGAGCATGTGGATATGTAGACCTCAATGTGATATAGATGGAAACAGGGACGAAAAATGTTAGTTTTAGGACTGTATTTCTTAATGACACCTCTTATACACCCGACTGCATAGGGGATGTTTTTCTTAAACAATAGTGTTGTTCTCTTTTCAGTCCTTATATATATATATATATGTATTTTACCTATATATATCATTGTTGCTGCTCACTTGGTACTATCTCCTCATGATGGCATAATAAATGCTGAAATAGTTTTTGCTAAAATGATATTATCGTTTTATTGGAAAGACACTACTTGTGTATTATATCGAAAGATCTTGTGTATGAAGGTATGTGTACAGGACATCACATCATGGCTGGTGTGTAACATTATCTTAATCACGCGCTTCAAAATAACTAACTACTCTAGCCAAATTTAAAAAAAAATAAATTGTTAGTAATTTGTATGCAGTAAACAAATTTATACCTAAAAGCATCATTGTTTTATGTGTTTTAATATATACTTTACTAGTGCTCTGTACCATTTAGAAAAACTAACTGAATAGTTTTCTGCACCATTCCGATATTCAAGGCAAAACTGAATACCTTTTTAAAAACAAACTGAAAAGTAACAAAAACCTTTAGCACAAGATTTTTTTCATTTTCTTTTCTTCAAGCCAATGCTTATTTCCTAACACATTTACCATGTAAACAAAATATGCTTTGAATGATTTCTCCTTCTGGAAAACAACATGTATCGTTTATGTTACAATAGATATGAAATGTCCCCGCAATACATTTCAAAACCGTATATATGCAAATGTCTTCTCTTCTCGCATAATCTTTATCTGTATAACGTATAAGTAAAATCTACTTACGATGTTTGTTGTCTGTTGTGTACAAACTTTTGGCGGTTCTCCGCCCTGTATACAACTTATATAGATCTCGTCAAATAGTTTTCATAAAGCCCTCTCTTTATAGTATAGGCTAGTATGTTTGCTTTCACAGACGATATATACACAAATACCCCGCATGCGCCCTAGCTGTGTCCATTCACAAAACAGCTAGGATGTAAATATTTATTTTTTCACTAGGCTACTCAACTCTTGAGCAATTAGCAGGGTCCATAGTAAATCACGTGACGAAGGTTATATTCAACGGTCTTTAATATATCTACTTTAAACACCGATTTCGAAACATGTCACATGACTTAATTTTCTTCAGGAAATAAAGGAATGTGTACGTTAGCAGCACTGACAAGCCCTGGAATTTCTGGAAAATTACCGTCGTTTACTCGAATCCGCGTATTTACCTGTGGCAGGGTGTGTACCGCCCTGTAACAGTTTCCGCCTAGCGAGTTTTCTCGTGCACTATCATTGTCCAGACAGATATTCTGTGAGAGGAGTACGTACATTTCCCTGGTCACCGATTGTCTTTATGTACTTAACAATACAAATGTATGGTTGACCAGGACCTTTTGTTCCCTCACAGTTGCTTCCTGTTAGGTTGTTTTCGATACAATTGGTGTAAAGATCGTGAATCAGAAGGCAGTAGAATACATCTGTTTAATTGTAGGATACAGTTGATATAGGCCTGTATATATGAATGTCCTATGGAGATCGGGAAATGTGCATGCCTCCAGCACGGGATTTATACAAACTTTCCTCTGCTAATTGCTTAACTACTAGTGCGCCTATGTATGTGTATAATTCCACTGCGGTTTTTATTAAGGCAATTTGTGTGTTTTGGTGGTGTTTCTTTTAAACGGAAGAACGAAGGCCGAAGAATAACGTGTACATTATTAACACGTGTTGTATTATTATCTACGCATAGTATCAATGTCGCGAACTGGAATATGCTTTCTCCCACACGCAATTTGGCCATGTGAATTTTTGTGTTTTTGTTACAGTTTGAGTGAACTACATAGCAATTTAAACTACCAGACAGTACTCTCCACTCAGACACACTTGACTGACACCAGACATGACACGCCATTCAGTCAAACTGTACGCAAATCAGACACGACACTTCAGCCAGTCACACTGTACGGAGACCAGACATGACACTTCAGTCATACTGTACGGAGACCAGACATGACACTTCAGTCAGTCGCAATGTGCAGAGACCAGACATGACACTTCAATCAGTCATAGTGTACGGAGATTAATCATGACACTTCAGTCAGTCATACTGTAAGGATACCAGACTGGACACTCTACTCAGTCATACTGTACTGACACCAGACAGGAGACTCTAGTCGACCACACTACTAACACCAAACAAGACAATCAACTCGGTCAGTGTACTGACACCAGACATGACACCCCACTCGACCACACTGTACTGACACCAGGCATAACATCCCATACAGTCACACTTTAGTGATACCAGATATGACACTCCATTCAGTCCAAGTTTACTGACACCAGACATGACACTCTATTTAACCATACTGTACTGACACCAGATATGACACTCCACCCAGCCATGCTGTACTGACACCAGACACAACACTCTATTCAGCCATGCTGTACTGACACCAGACACGACACTCTATTCAGTCATTCTGTACTGATACCAGGCGTAACACTCTACTTAGCCATGCTGTACTGACGTCAGACATGACACTGTACTCAGCCATACTGTACTGACACCAGGCATGATACTCTATTCAGCCATGCTGTACTGACACCAGAAATGACACTCTACTCAGCCATGATGTACTGACACCAGACGTGACACTTTACTCACCCATGCTGTACTGATACCAGAAATGACACTTCACCCAGCCATGCTGTACTGACACTTCACCCAACCATGCTGTACTGACACCAGAAATGACTCTACTCAGCCATGCTGTAGTGACACCAGACGTGACACTCTACCCACACATGCTGTACTGACACCAGGCGTGACACTCGACTCAGCCATGCTGTACTGACGTCAGACATGACATTCTACTCGGCCATGCTGTACTGACACCAGGCATGACATTCTACTCGCCCATACTGTACACCATACTTGACACTGTACTCAGCCATACTGTACTGATACCAGGCATGATACTCTATTCAGCCATGCTGTATTGACACCAGACATGACACTCCTTCTCATACTGTACTGACACCAGATGTTACACTTCATTCAGTCCAACTGTACTGACGCCAGACCCTATTCAGCCATGCTGTACTGACACCAGAATGACACTCTACTCACCCATGCTGTACTGACACCAGGCATGACACTATACTTAGCCATGCTGTACTGACACCGGACATGATACTTCACCCAGCAATGCTGCACTGACACCAGATATTACACTCCATTCAGTCCAACTGTACTGATACCAGACATGACACTCTATTCAGTCGTGCTGTATTGACACCAGACATGACACTTCGCCCAGCCATGCTGTACTGACACCATATATTACACGCCTTTCAGTCCAACTGTACTGACACCAGGCATGTCACTCTACTCAGCCATGCTGTACTCACACCAGACATGACACTCTACTCAGCCATGCTGTTCTGACACCAGACATGACACTCTACTTAGCCATGCTGTA
This sequence comes from Mopalia muscosa, assembly GCA_031763545.1. Classification (NCBI taxonomy): domain Eukaryota; kingdom Metazoa; phylum Mollusca; class Polyplacophora; order Chitonida; family Mopaliidae; genus Mopalia; species Mopalia muscosa. Next base: position 4,148 of record JARFOD010149726.1, on the reverse strand, counting down.
CTTACACCAGGCATAACACTCTACTCAGCCATGCTGTACTGACACCAGATATTTCACTCCATTCAGTCCAACTGTACTGACACCAGACATGACACTCCATTCTGGCACTGTTCTGGCACCAGAAATGACCCTCCACACAACCATGCTGTACAGACATCAGACTCTACTCAGCCATGCTGTAAATACACCAGATATTACTCCGTTCAGTCCAACTGTACTGACACCAGACATGACACTCCATTCAGTAACATTATACTGACATTAGACATGACACTCTAGTCAGTCACTGTTCTGACACCAGACATGATACTCTACTCAGCCATACTGTTCTGACACCAGACATGACATATATTCTGTAACATTATATTGACATCAGACATGAGACATGACACTCCATTCAGCCACTGTTCTGAGACCAGACATGACACTCGACACAAGCATGCTGTACAGACACTAGACATGACACTATACTCATTAACACTACACTGACATCAGACATGACACTCAATTCGGTCACACTGCACTGACACCGGGCAGCACACTTTATTCAGTCAAACTGACCCAACACCACTCAAGTCAGAGTGTGTTGACATGGTCAAATTAGGTTCTATATAGGTTCTATAAGTTAATATAGTTTACAATACATATTCGATAAAAGCCCTGTTTTCTGTACAATAATGCTTTTTTTTATGTGGGTAAAATATGCTATTAGCTTGTACTCTTACACAGTAATGTTTTCACACTCAAAAAAATTTATAACACGATGAACATTAAGAATACAAAACAATAACAAAAATGTTTTATTTGTGACCAATTAGGCTGACCATCTAGTCGTAGCTCCAGGGTGAAATGTATCTTATCATTGTAATTTTTATATCAACTTGACGTAATGCGAAAAATATCACGGTACGATTTATAAGTAATTTACACCCTGCTATTAAACAATTGACAAGTTCGATGTAATGCTCAGAATAAAATCTATGTAAAGCTTTACAAATGTAGCCCACGGAGAGATCGGCGTATAATTAGATAGGCTTACCACAAATAGAGCGCAATTAGTAACAATACAATTTACAACAAGACACCTGGACCCATTAATTAACTTGTGTGCATAACACAACATTTTGACAAACCAAAGATAATTGAACTGACATCACTTCACCAGTATTCACGTAGGGCTTATTATTAACATATATTTAAAATTACAACGAACTATATTCGGACTGACACAGTAGGAACCGGATATTTCTGGTATATCTAAGAACCTCAAATTGAATATAACTGGATTTATGCTATAGGTCTGGTAGTATCGTGTGAAACCCTGAAACAAACAGACCATAACAAGTGCCCAAAAGTACTGATTTGGGAGTGAGTAAAATCTGGCAGGATATTTAGTGCACATGCACGATCACAATCGTCGGTCGCATCGTCTGTGTTATTTCTCTTACCAGTATACGACCTGGGATTACAATGTGCATATTGTAAGCCCATATACGACGAAGATGCCAGATTAAGTGATGACAAACAATAACAGACTTAAACAAGTATGTTTGGAAAATTTCGAAGTTGAAGGAGATCGTACTTCCACATGAACACTGTATTAGTCCAGATTTAACCCTTCAAACAAGCAAATGTCACTAAAATAAAATCAGAGATTACACTGTCGTATACGGACCAGGGTATACAGTAAGCTGAAGGAGAAAATTTAATATGTGGGTTAAAGGCAGAAAACCTGGAACTTGCGTCCGCCACGGCTGTTGTGGGTTTTATGTTTTGTTTTGTTTTTTTGACAATATTTTGACAATATACAAGTAAATAGACTGCTCAGCATATGTTGCAATAAATTGTATATTACAGTGTAACACATTAAAAATAGATCGAATCCACGTGGCTTCTTTGCTCACTCGCTGCTTGATAATGTGTCAACACAATGGCTACAGGAAATCACACGCTATTTCACTGACAACCAATCAGATATAATACCAGATGAAACTAATACAACATGTGCATGCATATGAACAGTGACGGATAGTATGACAACAAGTCGGTTCCTTTAAGTCCTTTCTATCGGGGCACTCTGGCTCAGTAAGACCTCCTCGATCTCTCTTAGGCTGCGATCAAATTTCCATTTACTTTTTCATTATTCACAATTTTTGTTTTTGGTCACGCGATCACCAGATTTGTTTGATGGTTTGTTTGGGGTTTAACGTCGTATACTGAAGGGGTTTTCACTTATATGGCGACGGATTCTCTTCCTTTAATACGGTGGAAAACTAGGCGGAAACCTGGTAAAACCACCCACGCGATTGTTGGAGCTAACCGGGTGGCTGACTTATATACATGATGGTCGACAGACGGACTCAAACCCGTAACGGTAAATCGAAGTAGGATTTGTATGCGGACACGCTAACCACTAAACCGCGGCCCGAGAAGCATCAGGTATATCTTTAAAAAAAATTTCTTTATAGTTTTATAACATCCTCATTGTGCGCACACGCCTGGCTCTCTAATTTGAAGATTTCTTTGCAAATTATTCGTGTATTGAACACTTACACATGTCCCCGCCATCGGCCTGGTGCAGGCGAGAGATCATAGGTTGATCTTCATTAACATGACGATCTGAAAGTATTATTTCGGCTTAACATTGCTTAACATTGCCTTTGAAACAACCATTAAATTAAAAGCAGATGTTAATTTGCTTTTCGATACTATGCCATATACGAACAAATAAACAAATACAGACCAGGGATGTTTGATACATTTTGTAGTGGTTTGAGCCAAATTCAGCAACAAGGCATACTGGGTATTGTCAATTAGACTGTATGTATCCTACAAACTACAAATTCCTTTGTCTTCCCGTTTTTTTAATTCTATGTCAATAGATATGTACTATACAATATTTGCCAATTTATACCAAGGTTATTTCTCCTCGAGTTCATTCTACTTTATACCTGGGATACAGTATACCTGTATACTGTATCCCAGGTTATACCTATATGAAAAAACTTATTTAACGAATTTTGTTTCATGTATAGAATTTAAAGTACACTTCATTGACGCACTCGTCCCAATACTTCTTTATTCAGCTTCTGAATTCAGATTATAAAAGCCCAGCAATAAAATCTATTGAGCATGGAGTCTTAACCTGAAATATGCCTTCCAAGTTGGCCGCATGGAATCTATGTATTCAAGGGAGTGACAATATAAGTAGCACATAGCAAATCAGATTTGTTTGTCTGGTGTTTAACGCCCTATGCGTAAGAGAAAAGATTGTTGACTCAAATGTAAAGCAGAAGACAAAGCAAGAGAGGTATATTTTGCTTAGGGAAAATCAAAAAAGCTTGCTCCTACGGTAAACGAATCAGATAAACCACATACATGTACAAAGAAATACCACATCACACAAAATTGTTTGTAACACCCAACCTGTCAGATCATGTTTGTTACAAAGAAGCCGTGATACAGAAATGCCAGATTCAATTATAATGCGTAGAACGACCGGACTATATTTTTTGTTTATGACATCTTTCATTCAATGATCGAATGTATACAAAGTAAGTGATTTAAATGAGTCAATCAGATACCCCAGTTATTTCTATAGCTTTCCATTGTAATCAATCGGATTTTCTACGTAGATAGAAATTACGCAATGAAATGGCATACTTTCTCATATGATAAGTTCAATAGTTCAGCTATTTTTTGTATAGCTTTTCTTCATAACAGCTCTCTTCTGTTAAATCTGGAATTACAATGTAGACCTACTGGTATATCGTAATCCCGAAGTAAATTTCGAGGGATATGAAGTAGTTTCGAAATCTTACGAATGGCGTTTCTGAAACGAGCATGGTTACTCTTATCGTATATCGGGTCTGATCTTTTATTACACGGTTTGTTTTATTTGCTTGGCATCCATTGCATTATTTACTCATACGGTTTAGATCTGCACGCTAGCGCACACACCCAGACTATTTATTTCCCATAGGTCATCGACTGGGCGAGCACAACACACTGATGGTAACTAACCATCTCCATTTTAATAATCAACAAAGTAGAATGGTCTAAAAATGGTTTTTGAAATAATTTTAAACACCTCGTTTCTGCCCCCCCCCCCCCCACAAAAAAAAACACAAAAAAAACAAGATCATTTC
>JARFOD010149715.1:0-12569 GCA_031763545.1 Mopalia muscosa | reverse complement strand
ATATTGAAATTAGAACTCATCATCTACATGACTGATTTGAATATTGAAATTAGAACTAATAAATCACATGACTGATTAGAATATTGAAATTAGAACTCATCATCTACATGACTGATTTGAATATTGAAATTAGAACTCATCATCTACATGACTGATTTGAATATTGAAATTAGAACTAATAAATCACATGACTGATTTAAATATTGAAATTAGAACTCATAAACCACAAGACTGATTTGAATATTGAAATTAGCACGATGAACCACAAGGTTGATAGGAATATGTAAATAAGAGCTCAAGAACCACATGACTGATACAAATATTGAAATTAGAACTCATGAAACACATAACATAAGAATATTGACATTAAAACCACATGGTTTATATTGAAATTACAAGAAGAACTAATGAATCACTCGAATGATGCAAATAGTGAAATTAGAAAACATGACACCATGAATGATAGGAATAGTGAAATTAGAACTCATGAATAACATGGCTGATTGGAATAGTGAAATTAGAACTCATGAACCAAAAAACAAATATGAACATGGTATATTGAAGGGTTGCGTTCTTTCCATATATGAGTACCCATTGGAATACTAAAACAAAACCAAAAAATAACTGAAAGCACTATATGTTCATTGGTTCATAAGGTTGTAAATGGCATACATAATTTCTGTGTCCCCCTCAATACTGTACCTACCACATTACCTACAGGGTTGGTTAATGTTAATAGGACTATTCAGTGTACTAATTTTGTCAACCACTTTTATCAGTTCTACATATGCTTAATAAAATATCTGGCAGAGGACACGTGGCTAATTCAATATGACATTCACACGTTGTGTAAACTTTACGATCAATAAAAAAAGCTGAAGATTTAAGCTTGTTTTTTTTTTTATATGAGGTACAAAGTCCTTCATGGATTGACTCGTTTGACAGGGTTTGTTCGAGAGAATGCTGAACAAAAATCTGTGCTCTCCAATAAAACACAATCAATAACGTTGCTGTAAATTCAACAAGTGTCAAGCAACTCTGAGAGGCAACCAGCGACAGCCAATCAGAAAGAAGTAAACCAACGCTTTATACTGTGTAAACATCAGTAAGGCCGTTGGTTACTAAGCAACAGTATTTGGATCACTACAGCTGTTTGGGACCACAATCTTAATCAAACAAACTCTGATCACGCTTCCCTTTACCTGAGATTGTAAGAAAATGTCTAGACAATAAACTGCCTTTTATAGTCCCCTTTATAGCTAGTGACTGTGCCTGTTAGTTTTAAAGGTAAACTCTATGTCCAGGTATTCAAACAGTTTTGTTGGAAATACAATTCCCTATTGCTACTCCAAAATACTTTAAAACTTTTTACAAATCCAATACAAAAAGCGAAATGGAAGTAAATAGTCTGTGCTATTTTATACGGAAAATATACAGAGTATAAGTATTTCTGTTAATCAAGCAAACATTATATACATCTATCTATATTGTAAAATACTTTTAATACTTGAAGTGTTAATACATATCCCCAGGATTATTTGCAATCTATATCAGAACATAGTTTCAGGTGATGAATATAGGGTAAGCAAATTAAGACAATTACTTAAAACAAGATATGCCCCGTGAGGGAGCAGGTGGGCCATGGCCCTGAAGAATACTCCCTCGGTTTCCTTGGTCGATCATAAGAGGCGAGAAAATAGGTTGCTTTCTGTGGCCCTGGTGTTCGCAGAGCTAAAGGGTAACGGAAAGCAGATTTGTTTGTGATGTCCAGTTTTTGTGTCCTTCGTCATATAAGTGAAATACCCTTGAGTATGACGTTGAACACCAATCAAACAAACAAACAAACAAACAACTAAAACAAGATACAGTGAGTAATTCACTGGCATAGATGATAAATGTTGGTTTGAATAACTTTAACAAGTACCTGTAGTTGTTGTCACATGGAATGCATCTGTTTGGACGTGGTCTGAAGAAGATTGGACTGCTAGCTTCTGGGCTTCTAATAATTCATGATGCCTCACTTTCAATTCTTTAATCTCATTCTATTGAAATTAAATTCAGACTATTAAAACACTATTTGAAAAGTCAAACATTTTCAAAACAAGGGAATAGGACAAATACATTTTATTCACAACTTAAAAAATAATTTCTAAAAATGTTGACATTTAGTATGTAATTGATCAACAAAAATCCAAAACAATTTTTTTATAATTTAGTTTCTTCCAAAACTTCATAGTGAAACCAGTAAAAGAATGTATTTCTCACCTCTTTTTCTTGTAGCAATGTCCTGTACTCCCTGGAAATACTGTTAACCTGAAACTCTGAGCTCTCTGCTTTCTCTTCCGCTTCACGAATAAACTCCTTAACACGATCATTCTAGAACGCAAGGGTTTCAATTTCATTACTCAATAAAAAGATTATGTGAGTTAAAGTGACAGGTGTTTTATTAACAAGTTATTTGAGGTATTGAGAAAAATAGGGTCATTACCAGTGACCAAGGAGGTCATTGAGGACAGCCAGCTGAAACCAGTAGGTCATTGGCAGATGATTTCATGACAGTACATCTATGTATGACACCAACTCACAGGGCATATTGTTGAGGGGAATAGGGCCTTGTTTGTTTGGCGTTTAATGTCGTACTTAAGGTTATTTCACTCGCATGACAGAGAAGCCACCCTTGACATGACCGGTAACAAACAAAGGCAAGACAGGACAAATACAGGACAGCAACCGGACGAAGTACAGGTCAACCACAGGACGAAATACAGGACAATCACAGGACGAAGTACAGGTCAACCACAGGGCGAAATACAGGACAGCCACCGGACGAAGTACAGGACAACCACAGGACGAAATACAGGACAACCACAGGAAGAAATACAGGACAACCACAGGACGAAATACAGGACAGCCACCGGACGAAGTACAGGACAACCACAGGACGAAGTACAGGACAGCCACCGGACGAAGTACAGGACAACCACAGGACAAAGTACAGGTCAACCACAGGACGAAATACAGGACAACCACAGGACGAAGTACAGGACAACCACAGGGCGAAATACAGGACAACCACAGGACGAAATACAGGACAACCCCAGGACAAAATACAAAGACTAATAAAAATGGACATAATACAAAGATATCACAAACAGATCGCCTTCATGTTGCTCCCTAGCAACCTTCTGTGAGGAAAATGGGCACAAACATGACTAATGCAATTCCATTATCTTATCATTTTAGCATGGTCTGATCACACGATATCATCAAGGAAGTTTATGCTTCTTTGTTTTGTGAGGACATTATTTATAAATAAAAAGGGAAGAACTGCTAAGGCCTCACAAAATAAAACCCAATGAATCATTATGGAGGCCACAAAAACTACATATTTCAGGACTTAAATTCCACCAGGTTTCGAATCAAAAGTAACCCAGTAACTACATATTTAATTTACATATTCAATCAAGTCAAATTTAAAGACTTAAAGCTGTTAAAGTACAGTTCTGATGCATTTCCTTATACAAACTGCAAATTTTGAGCAAAAACTGTGACAGCTCCCCTGCCCGACTACTCATTTAAATCCAAAGGATGTATATATTACAATGTATAAATGTATATGCAAGAGAGTATGATTGTGGAGAAGGGCATGGTTTAAAGAATAGACACAGAAACTAGTAGCACTAGACCCATTAGACTTAGTTTGTCACACCCGCACCTCACACATATATGTAGGAAATATGATTTTATTGAGCTGGTTAACAATTTATTGGGACTAACAGCATTATTTCCTTGTGTTACAAACTGATATAATTGGCTATTATAGCATAATGTGTTGTGAGCCCAGTGCTGAAGTAAAAAATAGCTGGCGTTTTTGTCCCTAAAGCATGACAAGCTGAAGTTTAAGACAGTACATGTAATAGTGCCTGTAGCCACAAACTAGAGTTATTTGTAGCTCTGTGTCATACTAGCAGACAAAAAAGGACAAAACACTAATATATATCAGGGATTTAGAGAAGAGCTTAAATCATAGAATTTCTTATATTTCATTAAGGGAAAAGGTTTTACTGAAGATAGGGACACTAAATCAACAAGTTGTTGGTGTTGATCATGTACATGTACATCTAATTCTCCCTAATCTAAAATGTGGATCTTTAGGTAATTTTCAGTTTATTTGTTTGTTTGATTGGGGTTTAACGTTGTACTCAAGGATATTGCACTTAAATGACAACGGATGTCAGTTTATCAAAATGATCAATAAGCCCTCTGTCGAATGTAGAAAATAAATCAGCCAATAATTTAGAAGTACTGAAGGTAGCCAAGGCTAAAGCCCGTCTACAAACAAAGCTAAACAGTTCAAGCCGTACAGTATTTTCTGTTTTCTCCTAAAATAAACAACTATGTCTTAAAATAAGTAACTAAAGTATTATATAAGCTAAGGTGATTTTATTAAAGGATAGCAACTGAATATGTTTTGAAGATGGTATGGGCATGGAGAGTGAACACAGATTATTAGAAGTCAGGGGACTCAAATCAGCTCAAACTTTCAGGGTAATATAAAATAAGAAGTCTAAGAAATGTTTTTCCTAAAGAATGATATTAGTTGTTGCCTTCCTGTCTCAATTATATCCTATAACAGTTGTGAGATAGACCGAGATTGATCTGCAGGTTAATTCTAGAAGCTGTACTCACAGTCTTTTCTTACCTCAACTTTTGTGGCCCTTCAGGTTTTTCTACTTTGAACTAATCACAGGGGGAATACTAAATCTTCCGCTGATAGAGGTCTACTTGTATGTTTACCCCCACCCCCCTTATGAAACAGTCAGAAAATTAGAATGTCCGAAATAGAAGAAGTTCTACGGTAATACTACTATATTGGCGTATCAGCATTTTCCCCAAAATTTTTAATAACATATATAATGTGGTTGATATAGAATTTTATCACTCAAAAGACACTTTAATCATTTAATAAAGTCCTTATCAATCACAACCAGCTGACTTCAACTGGTAAGAAACACAAAAAAGCACCCAAACAAAGCACCTTGCGGTGAAGGGCTAAGTCTCTTTAACATGTAGTGTGATGTGACAATTTTACGCTTCAGTTCTCTTTGAACTACAGGAATTAAAGCTGAATGGATTCAGAAAATCTGAACACTGGACTCAAAAAAGGTAACATGAGATGTGTAAAAGGTAACTGTGTAGCCACAAGTTTACAAACCGGTACAATTATGATCCCCATACAACTCTTCTACTGTTTCAATATCCTAAACCTTCTGAATAATGTCAACTTAAAATAAAAGAGTGCTTCAAATGTTCTACTTCAGTGTATTGCAGCAACTCTGTTAAAAAGCTAACAGATCAGACATTTAAATTTTAAAATGTGAAATTCAAGGATATCATTGGGATTCTGCAATCATTGTTTGTAACAAGTGACAGGTGGGATATGGTGTGCTGCTTAAAAAACATTTACCTGAAGGAATTCTACACCTGAAGATGCACATAGGTTGAGCAGTACCTCAGATGAGTGCCACTTGTTAACACTGAGCACACACTAGCTTTTCACATCAATAACAAATGGGATTCACAATAGTCATTCAAACCACTTTTCTGGACCCAACAAATCCACAAATGAAACTGTCATACATGTGTATTTAATTTATATAGATCTGAATAGGTAAACATATTTACACAACACTTTAAGGATGAAAGAATGACTAGCCTATGTGAAACCCGCATAGAAATAGTGCACAGCTTGTGAGTTATCTTCCTGATGGTTTGATTAGTGCATAACATTGTTCAATGAAGGGTAAGCAGCCCAATGTACAGCTGACTGAACCTCCACTCAGACCAGTTGTCCTAATGAAGTAGACATTCAAATACAGAGAACCATGTGATTTACTTTATTTGTTTGATTGGGGTTTAATGTTGTGTGTAAGGCTACTTCAGTCACATAGACAGTCAGTCCAGAGAGTGAACGATATCACCATGGCACCACTGGCAAGGAAGACAAGAAAGGGCAACCACAGGGCACAATACAGACATATGTATTGCACGTTGCCCTTTAGCTGGGAGAGTACAGGTATAAGGAAGCTCCCTGCAGTCAATGGTTAAGATTAAATAGTAATTTACAAACACGATCCAAGAATGGACATAAACTAAAGCTATACAAAATTTTTCCTGACACACATTATCCCCAATCAATGTAGAAAATTTCCTTTGTCAGATTTAAATAAAATCAATAAATGAAATCCTAAAAATCGTGAAAATCAATGTATGATGTGTTATAAACGATATATGCCATGGTTTTGTATTACCCAACAAAAGCAAAGATTCACGACCTGTTATAGACAATAACTTCATAAGAAATTGGTATGCCTAAATAATTGAATACATGTGCAAAATCGAATGTTACTACAGTTACTGAACTTAACAGAGACATTGATTATTGGATATGTGACAGATCTATGATCCAACAAGCAATCAACCATACTGTTGTTGTGTCGTGTTGCCTGACAATGACAATATTGAAGTATATTTAACCACAGTCACGTAATGCTGTATTAAACAAATATACTCACCACTTAATAGTAATACTCTACATTTGAATTAAAAATTCCCCAAAATATTTAACAAAAAAGATTATTAAGCCAGCAATGTTTATTCCTTCATTTATTTATTCTATGTTTGATGTCATAATCCCAAGATTGATTACCCTAGTACACAGATGTCAATTAATTTTAAAAATGATGGGTCACCCGATACTGGATTTCTAGAGAAGAGTTTTTTTCCATGGTGCTTATACATCCTTATCAGTTATATCATTCCCCTTCTTTTTTATGTCATCAAAAAGTAGAACATCAGTAAAAACTGAAATAGTGCAGCACTTACCTCTAGCTTCTGGGAAGATAATGTGGCCTCAAGTTCTTTTATTCTCGTCTGGGCAAGTTTCAGTTCGGTGGTTGGATCTGAAGGTATTAAAATACAGACTTGTCATGAATCGCATTAGAGAAATCATGAAGACAAACACACACCACAAAAACTAATGCTTCTCAAATCAGACAACACAGATAAGACGTCTAGAAAGGTTTTTTGTCTGGGCTACCTCCGATTGACTGAGCAAATGTACAAGCCTGAACGCTGTACCGAGAGCACGTGGTTTTATGTTACCATATTTGGATAAGGCTGATGGATTGGTTCTTATAATTTCAAACTACCATAGCTTCCCTAAAACAAATGAAATATTAAAACAAAACAGTTTAATTTGACATTATTAAGTAGAAAAGCTCTACCAGTTTTGATTGCTTGATAAATACATTTAACACTGTATTTAACTTTTATAACTACATCTTGCAATAACAACCAGTCACAGTTATACCAACATAACTTTTGAGTGGAATCATTGGGTGTTGAACCAGGTGAAGTAGTCCTTCTGTCTGGGGTAATTATTAACATGTACATGTGGAGCCTTTTCAATAATCTAAGACTAGTGTGTCTTAGTTAAAAAAAAAACTAACATACATTCTAGTTTTCTCTCTCTCTCTCTCTAAACTTATGTATGTGACAGTATGTCTCTTCATAACCTTACAAGATTGCCTCGTTTTTTAAAAAAACCTTTTGTTTTGATTTCTGATTTCATATAAAAATGTAAAGGAAATGAAAATAAGTTTTGTCAGAACCTGGTCATGGGTTATGGCCCTTAATCTTACTGATAAAGATAAGGATGACCCATACAAATGCTATACTTTCTTGTGAACCATGGAATTTAAAAGGCTGCTGACATCTATTACTGAGAAAATAAACTATTTAAATTTATCCATTATATTATGTTATTCCTTATATTGGATTCTTAATGACGATGGATTGTCCGTTTTGCCTTACTTAATACTGTTCAAACCTGAGAGGAAATCCCTCTAAAACTATCCCTGTGATTACCAGAGCCAAATCATAGGACTCACTTGAACCCATGACCAGTATATTGAAGTAGGATTTAATCTAATAGTTTAGCATGTACTATTGACTATGCTGCGGCATCTAGAAGTAGGAAATTGATAGATGTCTACTTTGTACCCAGGATATAGAAGGAGGAAACTGATAGAGGTCTACTTTGTACCCAGGATATAGAAGGAGGAAACTGATAGAGGTCTACTTTGTACCCAGGATATAGAAGGAGGTTAGATGCCTAATTTGTACCCAGGATGATATAGAAGGATGTAAGAGGTCTACTTTGTATCCAGATATAAAAGGAAAAGCATTCAACAGATTGTAAAAATTCCTCTGGTTTCTTGGCTTTGCACAAATTACTGACAATACATACCCATCATAGACGTATTATACACTTGTGTCATCAAACAAACCAATATTTGACTCACAAAAAACAAAAGAATTGTATTATTTTATTAAGTCATGTTGACAAGCAAGTCTAAAACATCCATATCATTTATGATGTTTTTTTTCCTGATAATTATAAATTTGACATAGCTCAGAACTAGACCTCTGTACACTTAACAGGGTGGCAAATATAATCTGACGAGTTGTAAAGCATTAAAAGCAATACTTCAAAAGGTTCATGAGTCCCATTTGATCAGTTATGATCTGTATTGAACTTATTTTGGCCATCTTTATCATTCTACCACTGAATGTAATTTATTAACATGTTCATGTAGCATTCATTGTCAATAATTTACATCTAGCGTTCATTTTCATCTGTTTAACATTCATTGCATTAGGTTTAATAGGTTAGCATACCTTTTTATTGGTTGGTTTGTTGGTTTGATTGATCAGTGTTTAACGTCATACTCAAGGGTATTTCACTTAAATGATGACGGATTGTCCACTTCACACTGTACACAGCCTTATTCCGGTAGAAAACCGAGAGAAAACCTCATAGAAACCACCCCTGCGATTGCCGGAGCCCCTACATGTGACTCGTTCATATACCTGATGGTCGACAGGCGGACTTGATCCGGTAAACTGTAAATCCAAGCAGGTTCAATTTAGGAAGCGCACTCACTACCACTAAGTCGCGGCCGTGGGCCCCTTTTTATTGAAAGCATTCTTTTTGATTGGTTAAGCCTTCCTTTCACTCAAGTTTTGGATTGCTTGTACTTAGTCTTGTAACGGGTAATTTCACTCATACATGTATGACAGCATGTCAACCAAATGAGTGAAGAAAAACCACTACAGAGGTCCCTGGTAGGTAATTAACAGTAGGCATACTGTGAATATTTACCCTGCTTGATGTCACAACTGATCTGTTTCATACTGAGTGGCCAACAATACAACACATTGAGAAGCTTTATAAAATAGTTTTGTTACAGGTAACAGAATCTGGGTACATTATACCTACATATTGCCACATTCAACAGTTATAAGTATGGAGTTTTCAATTTTCTGACAATAAAAATATTAAGACTGATTGATAGACAGAATTAAGACAAACATAGGCTTGGTGTAAAATTTACTTTTTTTACGCAATAACGTTCCCCTTTCTTTAAGTGTTTTAAACAAAAGCAAATTTCTGTAAGTCAGCCACACGCTGCTGTTCCCGCCTAAATTGTAATGTCTATATATAAATAACTGCCCACCTACGTGTCACATGTCTATGGTTGATAGGTGTATTTCGCAATATTACACTTGGCAGGATATGAGTCTCAAGTTTTATTTGAACAGATTCACTAAAAATAGAAAGATAATCTCACGGAAATCAAATATTCCATTGATTCAGTTTTATAGTATAACGATAATCCAAATCTCTAAAATTAGTTAATGAATTCAACAATCACACAATAATAAATTTAGTGGATAAACGTATAGGTAATAAGTTAGCATTAAATGTTTCGCTGGGATCAGGAAGAAACCATGTAAAAACTATTGACACCCAAAAACATTAGTATAAAAATTGATGAGTCATGATCAAACATGATGTAAAATGATTGACTGATTTTCATGCCGTGCTTAATGGTATTTTGCTTATATGACAGCCTTGTACTCCAACAATAATTGACACTAGCACAACCAAGACGTGAAACATTTCAATAACTTAGCACAGTGGGAAATTTATCCCACTGTGCTTAGTAACCAATATTGCCACTGTTCTATCCTTTGCCAGAGGGACCCATGTACAATGAAAACATTATTATTCAACTGGTTATCTCCAACTTAGTTGTTCCATAACCAGAATAAAATTGAGTTTTAATTTACCTATCCGATAACTGAAGGTCCATCAAAGAATGCAATGATAAGCATTTAATAATTTAAGTAGGATTTTGATGACAGTTTGGTATATGATGTCTTAGCTAGATATATATATTTCAGTTTACATACAATGCATTACACTCCAGTATTGGCAAATTTAATTGAAACTATAGAAGTTCATTCATTTTAAGTATGACTACATAAATGTACTTGTTAATGTGTGTACCAGGCTACATTGTAGTCAAAGGTAGGCCCATTTCCCAAGGCTTTGACTCAGGATAAAAACTATATCCACTATTAAATCATTTCCTAAGCAAACATTGTGACAGTTGACAATTATAAATGGCTAGATATCTGTGTTGCTATAACTGGGTACAAGGGAATAACAGGGAAAATGATAAGAACCGCCAACCCTTTTTAGCTGGGTTTGTTTGGTATTAAAACAAAGATATGTAGGTCTGAGCTTCAACTAGATTATCAGAGTTAATGGTGCCTGGTGAAAATGGGTTCTGACAACATTCAGTGAACTCTACAAGGTGACCCCTAGATACTGCCCATTTATAAATAATATATATTAACCTACCCCCTCCAGTCAGGCTGATTAATAATTTCTCAATCAAAGTTAGCAGCCCCTCCCACTCAAAAGTTACTCAGACTTAAACACACTGGTGGGGGTGCATACTATTATACATCACAGATACATGTATTAAATGTACAGCAACATTACATTAATAGTGTAGGCATTACCCATACAGTTTTATTTTTCATTAAAACATGACTAAATACACTATTACACTAGCCAGTCAAACACAACCCAATCACACAGCCATGCCCTGCCTGATACCCTAAACAAAGTGCCAGTAAACTGGCATCACACCAGTCCCTATACCCTCCTTGTCACAGTCAATTAGCATCACACCAGGCCCTATACCCTGTCACAGTCAATTAACATCAAACTAGGCCTGATACCCTGTCACAGTCAATTAACATCACACCAGGCCTGATACCCTGTCACAGTCAATTAACATCACACCAGGCTTGATACCCTGTCACAGTCAATTAACATCACACCAGGCCCTATACACTGTCACAGTCAACTAACATCACACCAGGCCCTATACACTGTCACAGTTAAGTGACATCACACCAGGCTTGATAGCCTGTCACAGTCAATATACATCACACCAGGCCTGATACCCTACCATGTCACAGTTAACTGGCATCACACCAGGCCATTACTCTACACTGTCACAGTAAACTGGCATCACACCAAGCCTGATTCCTACCCTGTCACAGTTAATGTCCATCGCACCAAACCTCATACCCTACCCTTTCACAAAGCAGATATTAACACAAGACCCATACTTTAGTTTATCCAATGAAAATACACGAAATGTAACACCAGGCCTGATACCTTGCCCAGTCACAGTAGACAAATGGGACACCATACATAATAGTAACATAAACTACCCATTAACAGTTATACATGTAATATGTTAACATCACACATTAGGATATTATGTGTGTATGATTTTTACCAGACATTAACTTAAGATCCAGAAGATTTTTTTCTCCTCATTGTATTTTAAAAAATTTTTTGTAGGCTTCGGTTATGGGTCACCATGAATAAATGCTAATTTTGATCCAGAGGTTTACAGCAAAATGTCAAGTTTTGCAAGCCGGACATAAAGAGTGCTGATAATCCTGCTCAGTAGCAAGTTAACCTAACATATGCAGGGGAGAAAACTCTTGCAAAAACCTTTGTTTTCTCCACATTTACATGTGTATTGGTATGGTTAGGACTAATGCGCTACATGCTTGTTTGCTTGTTACACTGAAGTTTAATGTCATACTCTAAGGTATTTCACATATATTACTGAATTATTGTTCATAATCTACACTGAAATTCAGTGGAATTCCAAGGAAATCATGTAAACCCCCTTTACATGTATTAAACAGGCATCTTTTAAACAGACAATACCCTAAATCCCCTCAAATTCTTCCATAATTAACTATTTTGGAAGCTATTTAAAAGACCTGGAAATTATGCATGAGCGGAAGAAGATTAACTTTCAGTTAGAAAGCATTAACATTTCACTGAAAATGTAAATTTGTTAGCCTATAATATCCATTATTATAACAGTGTATTTTATGAGTGTAACATTTAATGATGGAGGACTGAAATTTCATCAAATGCTGACAAAGGTTGATAATTTCATCCTGTCAATGGATCTCCCTGAGTTATCTTCAGTCAATAAAGGTTAAGCATTCAGGAGACATCTAGCATGGTGCTAGCTCTGTATTGATAGCCGTTTCCGTTGTAGTTTGAGATTTTGTGTGCACCCGATTCCCATGAGCCTTTGTCGGCGAAGCAGATT
>JARFOD010149704.1:0-12570 GCA_031763545.1 Mopalia muscosa | reverse complement strand
GGTATCGGGAAGCAGATTTGTTTGTAATGTACTGTATTTGTGTCCGTCGTCATATAAGTCAAAATACCCTTGAGTACGACGTTAAACACCAATCAAACAAACAAACAAACATAAACCCATGTGTTTTGCTATCCCCTGAATGAGTCATTTTTGTTACAACATCTTTCACAAGGGGGTGGATTGCATGTTTTCTGATACTTTTAGCTATAAAAAACTTTTGTCATTCAAAAACTATAATGAATGTGGGAATAACTACCCTTTTCAGACCAGTGCGATTTAAATAGATCGAACAGAAAAATGAGCTTTGGACACAACCGCTAGTATGATAACAATATGCCTCGCTGGGACAGTACCACAATTGCACCGAAAGCATTTCGTAGATTGGGTTAATGAATTGGAAAATATCTGTTCCGCTTTCCAGATATCCAGACCTGAGTGTGACAGACACAAGTCCACGACAAGCAGTGTCTGATCGCGCTATAGGAGATGAGTTGACCAGTGCTTCCAGACGGATTCCATACGTGACAGATGAAATCGGTTAAAAATCAGACCATCTACGTATCGGGTTGTTGTTTTGACCATTGGTCGATCAAATCAAGGAATCGAGGAACAAATACGAAAGTATCCAAATATCGATAGAAGAATATCAGAGTACTGATAACTGTATCATGACATTTATTTTATTATTTTAGATCTAAGAGGGTTGTTGGTATTTCCATAAGTAAGGGAGTTGGGAGTTAGATTCCTGCTGCCCTGTAGCTTTGAAAACCTGAAGACGACAGAAAGCCGACACAGGTTGTGATTGTCTTCGTTTATTGTGGGTTCCTTGACGGCGTGTCATCCCAATGGGTGAAGGAAACTACAATAAACGGAGACTTACAACTCTTTCACTGGCCATATAGTACGACGGATATGGTTTCATACAAAAGCCCAAGCAGATTGTTTTATAGGATAATATTCGTTAACATATGGAAGATGAATGCGATCATTTTCTAGTTTTGTAAAGATTGATATATTGGGTTGAAAGATGTTCACAAGTTCAAATTCACTTGTTGATATTGGACAATGGTTTGAAGCAGGCGAAGACACGGTTAACCAGCAGAACGCAGACACAGTCGCCCGGCATTTAGTCAGGATTACTCTTCTGTAATGATAGGAACTTCGATGGGGATGAAGCTGGTCGATCTGTATATGTTTCACGTACAAACAGAAGAGCTCAATTAAGTCCACCAGGCTTATCAAGACGGAGAGGTCATTACTGTCTACCGATTGATCAAACTAATTATGTAGCAGAAACCTCTAGATGTCTTAAGTCAGAGATTCAAGACAAGGTTTCTCTGATACCACGTTAGTAATAGTGAGAAACAGGGATTAAAAGTGTACAGAAGCCGTTTGTCTAGATATAGGGCTACTTGCCTTAAATGGTGTCAAAAGAGACAAAAGATTTATAGCCAGCAACTAAGGCATGGACGGCTAACTGCCGAATCAACGCATCCCAAAGTTGCTGATCATAGTTAAACTTGATCCCGATTTGAAAAAAGAGCTGTGCAAAGAACAAATAAAACACAATTAGCATTGCGTTTTAACATGCGAGGGTTCGTAAAGGATGCAGCAAACAATACGTAATGAATGTGAGACACAGACATACCAAAGACATTACTATTCAACCAATAGATACAAGCGCAAAAGTTGATGACAATTATGCTCTTCTGACTTGATTTAAATTGTTCTCGTCATCGGATATAAGTTTTGTGGTCAAACGTTTCTCAATTGTTAACAGTGTACTTTTACAAATTCTTAATATGTCCCCACATGCGCAGAATAGGTGATTCGTTAGTTCAAAAGTGTGAATGTCAGTTTCCAAACTGGAATGATCAGTGTTAACGCTAAAATTAGACAGGGCATAAGTGATATGATTGGCATAAATGCCACGTTTTCTATGTTACATTATATGCCACAAAGCCTATAACTCTTATAAGCTTAAAATGTTATTTCTAACACATGAGCGTTTCTCAGACTTCCAAACTCAGTTGATCTCCCAAATGAGTTGAAATGAAATGAAAATCAATTCTTCCATCGAAAACCTTTAAAGCAGACTCGTGTAATTCTGGTGTGACATTTATTTCATGTTTAAACTTCCTGTAAAATATATGGTCTATACTTTCCCAAATATTGCTTAAGTTTTTCAGTATACCAGTTGAGGATATCGGTCCAAGTTGACGATGGATTGTTTGTTTGTATGTTTGATTGGTGTTTAACGTCGTACTCAAGGATATTTCACTTATACGACGACAGACACAAACACAGAACATCACAAACAAATCTGCTTCCTGTTACCCTTTAGCTCTGCGAACAGCAGTTGACGATAGAAGTGTTTTGGGGTATTTCAATGATACTGAGCCTGCGTACCGTAGCCCTGATGACTGGAATGACGCATGATAGCCACCTTCGGATAAAAGCGCCCAAACGAACATAGTGCTTCTTGGCAACTCCTCTGAAAAAATCCCCAAAAACAAACAATCGCATTGATGATGACAGCAGCTACGACCTAACAATGGTGTTTATTCAAGGCCCGATATAAATATCAATACACTATAATATGGTGGACTCCTTGGATTGGTCCTCGGAATTAAACAATGTATTTTAGCTGAGCTAATCAATACAGAACCTTACAATCCAATAACCTATACATTATACACCAACTTAAATAAACTGAATTAAATCAAAATAATAAACACTAAAACAAAGTTTAGAGCTGCTAATTTACTTGAGACTTGAATTTCTGCATTTTTTCTGAGTGGTCAGACCCAAAGTCTTAGAAGCTTGATGGGTGCCCAGTGGTTTCTATAACTTCATGTGCCGGTATTTCAGATTTGACTAACATTTAACAATGTTGTTTTCTGACTTAACGGTTTGTGAATTTGCTGAACGAAACAGCTGCCTTTGTGGCATTTTCATCTCTTCACCAAACCTATGTTTCATCATGGTAGTGAGATATTACCATAATTTACTTTTTCTATCTTATCCTTTTTCGGGGACATTGACCAGGACATTTTAGCATGCCATCCTGGCTTAGACAAACAACGTTTACAAAGCGATCGGCTGAGGAAGTTAGGCGCTGTCATCTCAATGAATCCCGCCGATTGTTTAGCGTTCTTGCTCCGGCCGCATTTTTGTTCCAAAACATCTATTACATTCGCAGTGTAACGTTTCCAAATCTAAGGTATCTGTGCTAATGATGACTTCTTAATCCGAACGTTTTCATCACAATTTAAAACACAGATTTGCAGACCACAAAGACTTTGTGGTGTAAAAAGAAATACATTCTTTTTAAATAAGTTCCATTTTTCCGGATTTAAGATCTTCAAGCGCCTTTGAATTTTTGGAGAACGCAAGTAAAAAGATATCGATGAGTAAGATCAAAAACTAAAATAAAACAAAAATAAATTAAGGTAGGAACAAGTTCATATTGCATATTTTCACACAACTAGAGCTGTAGTCTATATTTTTGTCCCGATTAGTTGAAACTGATGATTGTTTCTTTTGTAACCCAATACAACGGTTCCCTTCATCTCGTTTATTGCTTTGTGGATTTATAAAAATGGTCATAAATTCTTTACATAACTCTTTTATTTCTGAGTCAGAATTTCCAGTCAATGGTTGTCAAATCGTCGGCAATATTTTTGTTTTTACCTCCGCTTGTTTTCTAAAACCAAGCAGTCCGTCAAATAGGTGACGTCAGAAATATCGGCGCCCAATATCGCAGAATATTTTATAGTTTGTACATAATATCACCAGGGCAGTTATGTATGATATATCATGTTACAGCTTTGTAAAACTTACCGAGAAGGGGTCGTAGGTTGTCCTGTTACATTGAGCTTCGAAAACCATTTTGACCGAGTGAACTGTTTTGGGGGTTTAGGGTTAAAGTCAATCAAAAAAAAGCGGGCAACTTACAGCCACTTTTGGAGGCATTAAATGCCTATTACATATGGTGTTGTGGTTTCAAACGGCGCTGTTACCTCAATGGGAATACTCGGCTCGATCTTACAGCCATAATTATCAATGACAAATTTCCACAACTCGTTTTCGTCCGCCGATGCTATAGAGAAATGGTCAGACTCACACTTGATAGTTCGAAGCAACGCTGTGAAAGAACGTTTACTATGGCACATGACATAATATTTGTTGCGATATGTTTCGTTTCATGAAGAGACCTGTATCACTTCGTCAATCGAGTACTCTGACGGTTCTTCTCATTTTGTCCGACATGTTTGGTTAAGAAAAACCTTTCGACATGCTAAATACATAAAAATAGGTGTCAACCCGTCATTTGTTTTCAACTTTAAATGCGGATCCATACAGAATGTATACTTTGATGGTCTGAACTTTGAATCCACTGTATCAAAAATCCGATCTGGGCAACAGTCCCCGTAGACAAAACATTCAGGAGGTGTCGTTTCACCAACGACATTCAGAGCAGGTGAAACAATAAACCCCTGGTTGCGTTGCCAAGTTCTTGTTGCAAAATCACTTGGATCCACAACAATGGTCAGTGATATCAAAGATTGTTTTTCTCAGTGACAGATTTCTTGGTACTTCGTGGTAGTGTGCCTGGGAAAAGAAGCACATGGCCCAACATGTTCTGTTACTGTACATATCATTGCAAAAACCCATTCATTCATAGTAACCTTGACTGACTTGTGTTTTTTGCAAACTCAAGCGGAGGCAAAACTCAGGCTTCTGCTAACTTGGCTATCTTAGTCCTTAGCCAGCAAACAAGAAAAGTAACACAGAAGGTGAGTTCACAGAAATACTGTTTCTCTTTTGTGTAAGACGGTTAGCTCTAATACAAACATATCATAGTCTGCCGTACTACTTGATCGTCGGTTAATATAATATCGTTCTACCCTTAGGGTTTTGTCTGATCGTGACAACTTTTAAAATTGAGACAGCAAATATATTTCTCATTTGAGATGGAAAGAACTGCACAGCTCATTCATGTGAGAAGGCTTTCTATTATAAACAGTAATTTCAAGAACGATTACATGACATTCATCCATTCCTCATTGGTATGTATTAAAAACAATAACAATATACAGTCAATGTCAAAAAAAGATTCACTGTATGCAAAACTTTTTATGGAGAAAATTGTACATAAAATTGGTTCCAGATGATTTACACGTCTAACTATCACACATTTAAAATTTGATAACATTTTCAAATGTTGCCATTCTGGAAAATCAACGTGATTTACTAACAATTTCGTTGATTCCTATGACGAGAGAAGTAGACCTCAAAATGTTAAGTCATATTAAATGATATGCCCGCCCCCCTTTCCCAATCATCTTGGGACAAAAACATTTTGTTCTGTCTTTAAATTGTTGTTATGCGTATAATTTTATTCAATCTCGGGGAATTATCCGGATATTGATATTTTCATTTTTCTGATGCACCTCAAAAATGAATATAAATAGAAAATCGTGAATGTACATGCGCATATTTCATTACACCGATACTTTAAAACACCCCAATAAATACAACAGCATATTAAGCAGAATTGTGTATTACAGCAAGGATTATTACAAATCTGACACTTATGAAAATCACTAGACGAATCATTACTTGGTGATATGTCTTTAAAATATTGGTGGTTTAAATAGAGATAACTGCAACGTTGTGGGTTATGTACAAGAGTTGTGTTACTCCGAAGAACGAAATACTCATTTTGACTTCAATATTTCGGCGGTTTATTTTGCCATCATCAGGAAAAGTAGTGGGCTATCAACCCGTTAATTGGTTTTACGATTGTTCTGTCATTTTGCAAATTGATGCTGTGATCTCCGACTGAAGTGATCGAAATATGTTTCTGGTGACCAAACTGGCGAACCTGATAGTCGCGACGGGTCCCAGTAGCTGTTAACTAGATTGTATACAATGGTACTGGTGAGCCGTTTTAAACCAATTGTATATCTAGAAATAGCACTCGACAGGACATGATCTAATTTTGATAAAACTTAACAGATTCCATTTAAGAAGGCCCTCGCTATCGGGGACACTTGTACGCTTTCATGCTTAGAATTCCGTTATCCAGGTGAGTGCTCGCTATTCAATTCACGTCCGTATCTCGACCTGGGTACGGACAAAAATAGTAATAAATAATTGAATTTGTCTCGATTTCTTTAGTCAAACCCTTTAATTTCAGACAAAGGAACCGTCCATGAGTCGCCCGTGGATAACTCTCACTTTTCCACACCGATTAACTAATTTTATCTAAAATGGGCCGTCCTAAAAGATTGAAATAGGTTTAACCTTTAACCATGTCGACTTATCATGACAATTCTCTGTCAATATGAACCCAAAATGAATTCATTGAATAGGTCACTTGCAGTGCATACCAGGAAGAGCTGTTGAGAAATCATACATTTAGTTTACTGTTGCGTTTTGCAATATAATTAAATAGTCACTTTCCCTAATTGAGGTTAAGTTTTCATTTGTTCAAGACTGGTAGAAAGCAGGCAAGGTAATAAGACTATTTCTGATAGTCCGATGTTAAATTCAAGCTTTTGCCATGTCTTTGTCGTAAGAACAAAGTCGCATTTCAGCGCTTTGCAAGGTATATACATGCTCTACCTGCAAAAAGAAAATCACTGTTGGCTTATATGATTTCTTTATGACAAAAAAAAACATTTCTATATTCATCTTGTGTAACAGTTGGGGAAGGCATTATTCGCCACCAACTCTTGTGCATGAATAGTATTATCTTAAACAATTGCATGCACATTTAATTGTGTTTACACCCCGCCCCCGCCCGAATAAATAATCTAATAAATAAACGGCGACATTACAATCGGTTTTACTAGTTCGTATAGGTAAACACCTTGGCTGATTTTGAGTGAAATGTTTGTAACTCCTTAGCACAGAATACAAGAATAGTATGTATGTATATATCTAAGATTCTAGATTTCCTTCCGAATTTTCTGGGAGATCCAGACCAATAAGTGGTCAGTCTGCAGTTATTTAAGTGAATTACCCTTAAACAAGGAGTTAAACCTCAATCAAACACACAGAGAAATGGATGAACTCTTAAATCTAATGTAACAATGATGTTAATCAGACCATGTTTCATAAACCCATGTGTTTTGCAATCCCCTGAATGAGTCACTTTTGTTACAACTTTCACAAGCGGGTATGTTTTCTGATACTTTTAGCTATAAAAAACTGGGACAGTATGACAATGACAGTATGACAATTGTACGGAAAGCATTTCGTAGATTGGGTTAATGAATTGAAAAGTATCTGTTCCGTTTTCCAGATATCCAGAGTTGAGTGTGTCAGAGACAAGGCCACGACAACCACTGTCACAACCACTGTCTCAGCACGCTATTGGGGATGAGTTGACCAGCGCTTCCAGACGGATCCCAAACGTGACAGACGAAATCGGTTAAAAATCAGGTAATCTACGTACACGTATGGGTCATTGTTTTGAGCACTGGCCAATCAGATAAAGGAATCGAGGACCAAATACGAATGTATCCGAATATCGATAGACGAATATCGGAGTACTGATAACCGTATCTTGACATTTATCCTGCCCCCAAACTAACAGGTAAATGTGATTAGAAATGTGATTATTGGTTTCATAGACTGCTTTTTATTGTCACTGTACATTAAGTTTAATCTTTCGTTGTCTCTTTAAAATCTAAAACTGTGCCGTAAATTGCGAATCTTATGGCTAAATTATGTTTGAAGTCTATTGAGACGTAAAAACAGAGACTCCACAACAGCACATACCAACACTTCAAATGACTCAAACAGACAATACCTAGACTGTGATCTGGGGATAGAGAGAATTAAACTCAATGTCCAGTACATTTCTTTCTCCAAGTCCTTCAACGCTGACCTATAAATATATGGGATTAGCTGGTCAAGCTCACTCAACTTTGATTATAGCATACCATTGTTTTATTAATAATGGAGAGATCCGATAAATTAACTGTGATATACTTCACCCTTTTTTAATCATTGGTACCCCTTTTCACCAGAATACAGAAATGTAGATTGTAATTATTACAGGTATATTAAATGAACAACGACTGTACCTCTGGTAAACTAAATTATATTTTAGGTAGGAAAAATTATTTTAATGCAGAAAAAGGCAAAACTTTAAAGATATTAGGGATTTATCAAGGTGATATGGCTTTGATAGCAACGGTTGTCTTTTGTATAACAAATAGGATAATTATCTTTTACCCTCGCGTGTGGTATCTCAAAGTTTGTGATGTATTGTGTTTAGCGTCGTGGTTGTCATGACTTTCTGACATTTATGGGTGACATACTAGTAACATGTTTTCGTCCACACTCTCAAACAAAATGTTCAGGTTTGACATTTAGCTCATATTTATAGGTGACATACCAAACACATGAATCAGTCCACACTGTCAAACAAAATGTCCAGATTTTACAATTAGCTCACAATAAACTGTATTGTTACATATATGCTGACCCTAAGAATATCCCAGAAATAAAGTGTCATCGTTCAAGTTGGGTTAGAAACCATAACGAGAAATAGATCTGAGTGCTGCATCATTTCGCGTTGCTTCTGTTCCAGTGAATGCGTTAAAATAAACCATTGCACGTGTTGATAATTGGTGCTTCCAAACATTCATAAGTACAGTATGAAATTTAAGCTGTGAAAACCATGAACCTGCATTCATGTCCTGTATTTTAGATGGAAACTGCTTCCGGTGGCTTTGAAAGCTTCAAGAGGACAGAAACCCGACCCATGTTGTGGTTGTCTTTGTTTATTGTGGCTTCCTTGGCGGCATGTCATCCCAATGGGTGAAGGAAACTATAATAAACATAAACTTACAACTCTTTCACTGGCCATATACAACGAAGGAGATGGTTTCACAACAAACCCAAGTAGATTGTGACTTGATAAATGCGTTGTTTTATAGGAATATATTCGTTACCACGTCCATTTTCTAGTTTTGTAAAGATTGATATATTGCGTTGAGAGAATTTTCACCAGTTCAAATTCACTTTTAAAAGTTGACCTCTGGTTTGTACAAGACGAAGACACGGTTTACCAACAGTGCCCAGGCACAGCCATTTAGACAGAATAACTCTTCTGTAATGATAGGAACTTCGATGGGGATGAAGCTGGTCGATCTGTATATGTTTCACGTACATACAGAAGAGTTCAATTAAGTCCACCAGGCTGATCAAGACGGAGATGTCATTACTGTCTACAGATTAATCAAACTAACCATGTAGCAGAAACCTCTAGATGTCTTAAGTCAGAAGTTCAATAGTAGGTTTCTCTGGTACCATTAGTAATGGCGTGAAACAGGGATTAAAAGTGTACATAAGCCGTTTATCTAGATATAGGGCTACTGATCTTAAATGGAGTCCAAAGAGACACAAGATTTATAGCCAGCAACTAAGGCATGGGAGGACTGCGAATCGGCCCATTCCATCCTACTATCCGTTGAGTCCGGCCCGCAGCTGTAGCTTCGATGTACAGTTCACCGGATCAAGTCCGCCTGTCGTCCATCAGGTATATGAGCGAGTCACCTGTTGTGGCTCCCGCAATTGCGGGGTGGTTTTTACGAGTTTTCCTCCCGGTTTTGCACTGCTAGGTGCAGTGTGAATGGACAATCCGTCGTCACACAGAATCACTACGGAACTGGTGTTTAGGTGGAAAAGGGAATATCCTACATAAATGTAGGACTCATTGCTTTCCTTATTTCCATTTCAAGATTTGAATCTTTGACAAGTTTACCAATTGTAACATTACAGAATGATCGATATATACGAAGTGTCATGATCATGCATTCATTAATTCATATTTAGGTTGGTGGAGGCTCCATTCTTTTGAATGAAGTGCCACTATCAATAACATTTTAAATATCAAGCTGTAACTAGCTGAAGAATATTAATGTAGAAAATCAAGTCTCGCAATCAGACATGTATAGTGTGTTTGCATGTTTGTTATGATTTTCAAGCGAGAGACAGCCCTCTACAACCATTTCTCTGGAGAGAAGGACACTTATTACGTGTAGTAAATCGTATGTTTTAAAGACAAACAACCCAGTACGTTTTACAACAAAAATGACAGATTTCCTGATTTACACATTGTAAGACACGTTTTTCTCCCATTAAGTGATAGATAAAGGCAACCATTGTCTCAGTACTATATCATTTCATAGGAAGCTGAAATCCGCCCATTTTTAGAGTGTCCAAATCGTTCCGATATTTAATTAATCTCATGTCTAGCTGTACCTTTTATTTCCACCAATAAAAGACAAGCACATTGTTTGTCACCAGTTTGAAAGACGATTGACTTTATTAATCAATCGTCAGGTGCAAACCAAGTGGCTTGAAATTTACTCTGTAAATTTGACTTTAAAGTCATTGTACAAGGGCTGAAAAATAAAAACAACGTAAAAATGAACAAGAATGTCTCGTCATATATAGGAATCACTTGGTATTATAGACACAACGAATGTCACCCGAGGTAATATATAATGAGCCACCTTTGGAGACAGAATACAGACGATTGATTGGTATTTAAAGTTGTGCTCAAGAGTATTTCGCGTATATGGCGGGCATTGATGGCAGTGTAACCCATAAGTAAAAGTCGAATGTGTTTACTTTGGGCAGTACCATAACTAGTTCATTTAGTAGATTGGGCATTGATTCGGAGATGGGATCTATTTCCAGAAAGTGTGTTTTCTTTGGAAACGAGACAAGCCAACTGCAGCCGTTTTCTCGTCACGGAATCGGAGATGAGTAAGTGACCAGAATTTCTAAATGGCACGTAAACGTGACAAAGACAGACTAAGTCGGGTAGAAATCAGATAGTTCAGGTAATTCATGTATCCGGTCATTGTTTAGACCATCAGTCAATTAGATAAGGAATTCACCGAGCAAAGACGACTGTTTCCTACAATTGTCTGTTAAATGTCCGATAAATCACAACCGTATCGTCAACGCTTGAAATTACATCCAGTGGCTGATAATTTAATTATACCTCATATTTGACGAACTGCACTTGTTTCTCCCATATATCGTCCCTTAAACCTCTACACTCCTCGACAAATTGGTTCTTTGAGGGTTCTTTAGATAATAGGATGGCTCTATTTGGAACCATTACGAAATAACGTTTTTGCGATATAGGGAAAAAACAGACAAATAATTGAAACAGTTGCTGTAAGGGTTCCATACAGAACCAAAAAGGGTTCCAGCAGAGCCATGACTGAAGAACATTTGTCTAAGAGTGTACAATAATAGATACTCAATTGACACAGATGGCATAATATAAAAGGACTGTTTTTATAAATAATTATTTTGATTTTTGATGGTTGTTTTCTTTGCTTTCTTTTTTTTTTCACACTTTAATACACTACAGAAAAATACCCATGGCCCTGTTATGACCAAATTCAACACATATTATGGTGTATTTTAGTGCCCGAGTAAAGCACGATGGTAATTCCAATTAATGGAAATGCCATCTTCATCCGGAGTTAAAAGTTAAGTTCAAATTCGTCCTAGATTTCAGTTTAAGATCTTATTGGGATCTACTTTTCTAGTATCTCACTTATGTTATACTCTAAATTTAGCGGGAAAAACAAACTCCGGTCAAACAAAAACAAGAGGGTAACGCATTCTTCCCGTCCTAAAAAGATGATTTAAATAGAGCCAACGTGGAGCCGAACAATAAGTATATGAGCTCCATTTGGACACTACCACTAGTATGATTACAATATGTCTCACTAGGGCAGTATCACAATTGTACGGAAAAGATTAAGTAGATTTGGTTAATGAATTGGAAAATATCTGCACCATTTTCAAAATATCCAGACATGAGTGCGTCAGAGACAAGGCCACGACAAGCACTGTCTGGTCACGTTATAGTAGATGAGTGAGTGACCAGCGCTTCCAGACGGATTCCAAATGTGATCACGTCAGAGGAAATCGGAAAGGCATAAGGTAATCTACGCATCCAACCATGGCTTTGACCACAGGTCAGTTAGATAAACAAATCAATGACCAAAGCTAATGTTTCCGAATATTGACTCAGCAATCTCAAATTACTCACAGCCGTATTTTGAGTGTTTTTAAAATTTATTCTTCCCCCAAACAGCATATCAGTTAGTAATACGTATTAAGTTTCCCGAACAGCTTCATCACTGATTTTAAATCTTCAATGGTACCATAATTGGTTAATCGAATCTCTAAATCCACTATGACGTCTTTTGGTTTGTTCACGTCTCAGGCTGGAAATCGAGACCCGAAAATAGCAGCTTGACCAGAGTATATATAAACACCATTAATGGCTCGAAAAGAAATAGTACAGTAACTAAGTCCTGTAATTCCGAGCAGCGCATCAAGGCTGGGGATTGAATTAACCTCTCCGAGCAGCGCACCAAGGCTGGGGATTGAATTAACCTCAAATTCTGGTACATTCATGTCCGTAACTATCAACATATAGCTAGCGGCATGGAAACAGGGCAGGATAAGTCAAATTGATTGTACCATTGTGTTCTGAAAAATAAACAGTAT
>JARFOD010149693.1:0-12572 GCA_031763545.1 Mopalia muscosa | reverse complement strand
AAGCATCAATGCATTTACTGTTATCTCGTGACAGGGGTCATCGAGTTCAATCGCGCTCAGCTTGCAGGGATCAGCCTTGGATGTAGATACTAATTTTTCCATTAGCGGCAATCTTAACATTTTTACTAACCACTCATCCTCAAACTTATCATATAACCAAGATCTCATGCGAAACCCCAGTGCGGAACCCCACACAGGTGTGAATGCCAAGTGAGCATACGGTAAAGTCTCTCGTGAACCAGATTTTCTAGCCTTAACTTCACGAGGTGGGTTTGGTAGGATTGCAGCCAAGAAATTTAAAAACAAATGTCCGTCATATTTGTTTTGAAATACGAACTATATACTTGTCAGCTTCAACTAATAAACCACAATAACTGCTTTTATTTAAAATAAATACATAAGTGGACACGAGAATAGTCTGGTTCACGCGAGACTACCACTGGTAGTGCATGTGCTGTAATAGGCCGTCGTGGAGGTAAGACGGCGACGGTTTTAATCAAATGAAGCCAACTGAGCCTGTGGTAGAGAATAGTCGGTCATATGACGTGATAGAAATCACAAGAACTCACGTCATCCTTTGTTACGCCAAAGAGCAACATTTCCACGTTAGAACGCATATGACGTCAAAGGGGACGCCACTTGCCGACGTCATTTTGATACGATGTTATTCAAAATGTCAGCCACTGTGAGTTAGCAGATGGATAACCCCAGGGGTTGACAATGGACGGATCAATATCGGAGGATGCTGACAGCCTGCATGGTGACACACAGGAAACTCCGTTGATTGAGTTAGCCCAGTCAACTGTACCTGATACACAGTATGTATTATGGAATCTTCAATATACAGGGGCAAGGGAAATAACTGAACAGTAATGGATACCGTATACATAAGCTATGTGGTAGAGCATCCGATATATCCGGTACATTATCCGATAGACACGGTAGAATATCCGATAGATACGGTAGATTATCCGATAAATACGGTAGATTATCTGATAGATACGGTAGAATATCTGATAAATACGGTACAATATCCGTTGAATATGTTGAATATGCAGTTGTTTTGAAAATTAAAGTACCCTTTTTTTAACTAAGTTGGAATATCCCGACAGAGTTGATAAATTATTCAAATCAGTAGAAACCGATCTATCCAGCCAGTCAGGCAGATCCATCCGCCCATCCATACATAGGCCCTATATGTTTATTAAATCAATTATTCTATAGGGCTCTCAGGGCTATTAGCTCAGTATTGACTAGGCTAGCCTCAAACAGGGAGGGTGTATAATACCCATAGCTATAGGCTAAGGGGCAACATGAGACTGATCTGTTTGTGATGCCTTTGTGTTTTGTCCTGTGATTGTCCTGTCTAATTTTTGTTGCCGGCTGCTTTAAAGATGGTTTTCTTCACACATGGGGGCTGGCACGCCGTCATGTGAGTGAAATAACCTTGAGCACAGCGTCAAACAGCTATCAAACAAACAAATAAATCTATTTATCTATCTTTTGCAGGTCATCAGAAGTTGAGAATGGTGTAGCGATTCCCAGTACTTGGTGGCTATGTTGTATATTTTCCTATGTGGTTACTTGTGTGATCTGGCCAGAGGTAAGCTAAATTTCTATTTACAAAATTTAAAAACAGAAACAAAGAGGAACGGATCGAAATGTGAACGTATCAGTCAAGCCATCACGAAGCGAATAAACCGAAACACTCGCTTCCATGGACATAACCGTTGCTTTTGTAGTCTTTAATAAAATGGTGGAACGGTTGTTTTTTGAGATGTAATCATTACCCGTAACTTTAGGTCCGCTAAACGCATATTATTAATTGTTGATAAGGCAAATCTGACATTTACATGGGAAGTGGACAATCCGTCATCATATTAGTGACATACCCTTGAGTACGACGTTAACCACCAATCAAACTAACAAACACAGATTTGCAATTAATAGTCTTTCGAATAACTTTCCACTAAACGATCTTAGCTTATGTTGAACGTAGCTGACATGGCAACACTATGTCTTCAGTACTGGTCGTCATAGTAACTACGTTTTGCTAAGCTAAGCTCAAGTAAGTCACAGTGGTTGGAGTTTTGCAAAATAGGTTCTATCAAGTAGAAATATGAAACCAGCCATTACCCATTGGCTGTGGAACCGTATCATGCAAAGGCTATTCTACCGCTTTCCAAAGGTTATATTTTACCCATACGGCATCAGTGGATTCTAACATTCAATCTGGGCGAAACGAACAATAATCCCCCAGTTCGTGCGCAATGAGTCATATGGCACTATGATGATCCACTGAAAGTCACAATGCTATTGGGACTGGTTAATGACTGATTTCATACTTCTACTTGATATACTTCTGGTTCTATATATATACAGTTCATTGTGTTCATAGTATTCAGTTAATATAAGATTTGACAAATAATAACCGATTATGTTGTAGATAATAGAGTAAGGTGACTACTCCAAAGGACGAAAAATTCATATTGACTCAATATTTCGGTTTATTATCAAACCATCATCAGGAGTGATGGAACGGTTGTTTTTTGAGATGTAATCATTACCCGCAACTTTAGGTCCGGTAAACGCATATAAGTAATTGTTGATAAGGAAAATCTGACATTTACTGATGATAGACTCCTAATGATGGTTTGATAATAAACCGAAATATTGAGTCAATATCAATTTTTCGTCCTTCTTTGGAGTAGTCCCCTTACTCTATTATGTTAAGATTGTCAGTGGAAATTCTAATATATGTTGTAGATTCCTGTCGCTTTTTTGGCCTTGGTGACTTCCGCAGGGTTACTTGGTGTCTTCGATAAAACATCTGGCACAAATGGTAAGTTTGCAAAAAACCTTTTTTTAAATGGCAATATTCGTAACACCTTGGTGATGTATTATTTTCCGTAGAGTGCTCTGTTTTTGACATTAGACGCTTCACGGTATAGTACATATTACCGACGATTTACCCATAACAATTCGGGCGTATAAGTGAACAACTCTTTGGGAACATCGTTATATGCCAACCATCATAAACCTACACTTACACGCCATGGGTTACATCAAGTCATTATTACAATCGACCATGTTTGGTTCGCAACACGTTTTTTAAAACTAAAGTTCAGTTTTTCATTTAGGCCTACCTGTCCTACTGCGTGCGACGGTCGATACAGTTACACCACTCCGACCGCCACTGCTGTTCCCCACCCACCCCAACACCATCCACCCCAACACCACCCATCCTGACCCCAACCACTCCAACGCCACCCATCCCAACACCACCCATCCCAACACCACCCACCCCAACACCACCCACCCCAACACAACCAACACCACCCACCCCAACACCACCCACCCCAACACCACCCATCCCGACCGCACCCACCCCAACACCACCAACCCCAACACCACCACTTGAACAAATATTATTAAGTAAAGTAAAGATTGATATATTTTTTATTATATCCCTGTTTCAGTTTCCTCACAAACGTCAAGGACCAACCAGGCTTGTGAATGTATTGATTTGGGTGGGACAGACTATAGGAACATCGGGGTCCAGATTCCAAACCATACGCATATGGAAGGTGATGAAGGCATTTACAATGAATTCGACATGAGACGTGAAAGACACGACAACGCTGGTGGACCGCCTCTCCAGAACCAGAATGTAGCTGGTTGTGTCGAGGGAACCCAGACGCAAAATACTTTTAACGAGAAAACAAATTTATCTACAGATGTCCTAGAAACCGAAACTCTGGAGGTGAGACAGTCTGGGATTGATTACGTAGAGACGATCCAGGAACTGCGATGTAAGACAAAGCGTTCGCCTGTGAGAAGAGA
Source organism: Mopalia muscosa (assembly GCA_031763545.1). Classification (NCBI taxonomy): domain Eukaryota; kingdom Metazoa; phylum Mollusca; class Polyplacophora; order Chitonida; family Mopaliidae; genus Mopalia; species Mopalia muscosa. Next base: position 8,729 of record JARFOD010149693.1, on the reverse strand, counting down.
AATGCGTGAAGGTTGTAGCCACGAGTGTGAAGATTTCTGTACGAGCCCTGGCCCTAAGATGTCAAATAACAGGAGAGGGGAGCTGTTCTTTATTACGACAAGGGAAGAAACACGGAAACAAGAAAAGCCTGTTTTATCTTCGTCTCTACGACCGAAAAAAAGCAAATCCCCTACTAAAAGCTCCCCGTCGACAAGGAAGTCCCGTTTACGGGAATCATGTTCAGAAATTGTCACAAATAAAAGCCACAGGAAGGAGATTCCTGTTTTTGCAAAAGTATGGCGGGTATCAGAACCGGAAGTGAAACAGACAGTGTTTGATACTCAAAATGTGGGAGACAATGTTTCGGTTGATAGCGAGATATCCGTTCGGTTATCTCCAAAACGAGGCAGCCCCTGTGGCTCCTCGGCACATAGTTCGGATGATGTGAGAGTCATCGCTAATTTTAATGGGTATGACAGAAACGTTAATTGCCATGATTGTGAATCGACTGAAGATACCAACAGACCAGATTATCTCGCAGGGCCTATTACAGCTTGGCTCGAAGATATGCAAATTAACTGCGACAATCCCACTTCTGACGTTCTTGTAGACAGTTCCCTTAAAACAAGTACAGTTGGAAACAATTCTGGTAGTCCCATGTCTTCTGACAAACTTCCCACAAACGTGTTGACAGCGAAAGCAATTATTTGTGACTGTCAAGATTTAGAGAAGGTCCAAAAGCCAGACATTAGCAATGGTGAATTTAGAATTTGTCAGGAAAAGGTACTGTCATGCAGAGATTCGCAAACCCAAACAGTTTTATTCTCGGATATTCTAAGAATCAACGTGAAGAAATTTTTACAAGCGGAGACCAGGCATTTCCACAAGCGGCGAAGCAAACTAAGGTTTAAATTTGCTCGGGAATGTACGTACAACATACTTTACAAGCACATATATTCATTGGCTGTATGGACCTTTGTAGTTTTAACGACAAGCAGAGCATGGTTTCGATTGATTTTTGCGTCTTTTACAAAACGAATATTAATTGTATTTTCATTATTTTGGGATAACGCTTTCAGAAAATTTCGCAGGTTGAAACTCGCCCGGAAGTAAAACCCACGATCCCTAGAGTTAGGCATCGAATTGCCAGCAGTAAATGCCGATCACCTAGACAACTCAGCCACCTGGCCTTCTTCTGTAATATTCTAGAATCTGATATCCCAAAATTACAAAAATTCACATCATGGTCTCGTTAAAGTACTATTTAGGAGCGATGGACTTGTTTTGTTCATAAATCTAACGTATTTTATGGTTTCGTCAACAAACTGAGAAAAATAAATCTTAAGCAGCACAAGAGATATAAATTAAAAACCAAATAAGTGTTTCATCGAAGCTAAAATGGTTTTAAAAAACCTAGCTTTAATGCAATTTCTATGACATAGATATAGCTTTTGTATACCCATCAAAGAACTCTCTGGCTAAAGGCAGTTTATTTGGAGAGCAGCAATACTGCTTTTACTCAGCAATCGAATTTTTAACTTTCCAACAATTTCAAAACACTTCTCATTTTATGTTTGTGGTAGTGTCAATTATTGTTGAAATACCGTTGAGTACGGCGTAATACAACCATCAATCATACCCAAGGATTCAAGTCATTATCCTGACATAACAACATTTTTCTTGACTTGTTTATCCTCATTGCCATGACAACTAGTACGAAATGAATGGTGTTATTATTGTAATAGTTTTTTTTTTTCCAAAAATGAATAATTACATTTTGAAAGAATATTCGGCCAGCATTTAAAGATTGATTTGGAATTGTTTTTTTTTTACAGTGGGAAAATTAAAGCAAGAGTTAACGGGAAAGAATAGGATTTTGTCGTCGCTACAACTGAAGATTCCGGCACTGGGCGAGGAGATCCGACATCTGCAGGTCGAGAAGGAAGAGTTAGAATGTGAGCTAGAAGAGGAGAAAAATAAAACCGACAACTTGATGGATCGTTTGACGGACGTTTATCAAAAACTCATGCTGATAAACTCAACAAAGCAGATGCACGTACAAGAACAATTACAACAACAACAAATGCACGAACAGCTGCAACAGTATCAGTTAGAGAAACAATTACGACAGCAGTTCCCTGAACAATTTCAAGAACAATTCCAACGATTACACGTACAAGATCATTTGCAGCTACAGAACGTACCGCAAGAGCATTTTCAGCCAACTCAGCAAATTTCAGAACAGTTGCAGCAGTATCAATTACAGGATCTAGAACATCAGTTGTCTGAACATTTGCAGTAAAAGCATGGTGTGTAAAATAAAGTTGTCGCTTCACACTGCGGTTTCCTAATGTGCTGTCTTGTTGACTTGTTCATTGTTTTCTCGACCAATTAAATTAACGTCTTTTTTTAAAAAATCGCCTTTACTTTCAAATACTTTAAATCACGCTACGTGAATGCGCCTTTAATTGTAATTACTACCAATAACACCGCCCTTAGATGTTATTACAATCAATGACACCCCAAAAGTGCGCCTGTGAGTTTCTGAATATGTCTCACCTACAAAACTAGGTGCCAGACAACCTTGCAATCCTAGGTTTGAATGAGATTTTCATTTTGGGCTTATGCTTGGTTACCCACCAAATCCAAGGTCACCATTTACTCTTCACACGGACGCAAAACATAAATCTAACGAAATATCAGAGTTTCACATTTAATTTATAATTAATTTCTTAATTTGTAAGACAACACTACATCCGGCCTGGTGTAATTGGCTCTCAACCCCGGCGGAAGATATATAGACTGTGTTCAAGTTTAGACTTGAAAGACTTCCATACAGCAGCAAATAACCATCGCATTGTCGTTCATTCGCAGGGCTAGCTCTGCCAATTACGTGAGTGATTCTAAAAGGAGAAAAAGTCTGTTCTTTATGACCAAGCTATTTACGTTTAAGGAAAGATAGTAACAACTATTGATCAATTTAAAGGCAGCGTGTCATACAAATATGGCTCTTACTGCAAGATTTGGAGTTGGCTTTACGGTAACTCTATCCGTATTAGCACAAAAGTGGCAACCATAGAAGTTAACGGGTGAATAAATTCCATAACGTGAACTTTTGAACTTAACAATGAAATCCCAAAACCAATAAGTCATTATAGTTGTTTGGAAACTGTAAGCAACAAAAGTAACTTAGTTAGTCGCTGAAATTTGTTTAGCTGGTTTTAATCACATTTTGGGAGTGCCCTTATCTGCTTATCAGGAAAATCCAAAACATTTTTACGAAGGAAATATAAAAAATAGAGATTTCGAGGAATTGTTTGGACCAATTAGCTACAATGTGCTTATGATCGCTCTGTACGCCAATTATTCTCCAAAAAATAATATCGATTGGTTTTTATTTGTAAGCAATTCTTTCCCCGATTATTTTTCTTATGGATTAGATTCTGTTAAATCATTTTGTTAACTGGTATTTATTTTGGCTTAAAGGGGATGGCGTTCTTTTTATTTTATTTTTTACCCTATGTTGTTTTCAGCTTGTAATGAAGTCGGTAGAAGTGTAAGTAAACAGTTTAAAAAGTAGAGTTATTGACTTTTGGTGAAAGTGTTTATAAAAAATGAGATAACACGGTTAAAGGCTCACATATACAAGTAAAACACCGTGCAGATCATATGCCATATACAATTCTGAAATCGAGGCAATTGTCATTCGCAACTTCTTGATGATACCCAGGTGGAACATCTGCCTCAAGTAGCCTGTCAATTAAGATTACTGACAAATACTTACTTTCACCCATAAACGGAAACATCGAGTCAAAATGAATGCATTATCTTTCTACGGAGTTGATACTTTACATTATCACAAGAAGACATTATCAGAAGTTGGGTGCTCCGAATGTGACATGTGGCGAACTATTTCATTTTATACTAGATGAAAAAAAAAATGGTTTAAAGCTGAGTTTTATCCGATTAAGTTATATATTATAAACAAATGGTTTGAAAATATTTAACAATTTTGTTTTCATTCATCCATGGGCTGGCACCACGTGATGTGGAATAGCCTAAAGTATGGCGTAAATCCCCAACCATAAAAACCGAAGTAGCTACATGTACACACTATAACACAATAAATGTCTAACTTTCTTCTTCAAAGAGATAAACGAGTCCGCGATAGTAACAGTAGCAGTAACTTGAAACAGCTCTCGCAAGCTCCATATAGGGATTGGCCCGCAGCCGTGGCTTAGTGGTAGCATCTGCGCTTCCTAATCCTGCTTTCACAGGAACGAGTCAGTCTGTCTGTCAATCGTCAGGTATATGAGCCAGTCACATGTTGAGACCCCGGCAATCGCGGGGTTGGTTTTAACGAGGTTTCTTCCCGGTTTTCCATCGTGTGAAGCAATGTGCAGTGTGAAGTGGACAATTTGTCGTCATATAAGTGAAATACCTGTGAGTACGACGTTAAGCCCCAATCAAACGAACAAACAAATCATACAAGGATTTGCTCAACTTACATGACCAGTCTATAGGGTTGATATACTGGATCGAAAATAAGTTGAGAAGATGTGTTCAAAATCTATTGGTGTTTTACGTCATGCGAAACGCTATTTACATATAAATTACGGCGCTGTATTATAAAAACAAATAACACTGCACAGTCATAATATGCGGAGTATTTAGCGGCGTAGGAACTAAATTTTCATCATGTGCTAAGAAAGGACAGCATTGTTTCGTTTCAAATAAACTGCCTTCAGCCAGAGAACTGTTTGAATCTGTTAGCCCTCTGACTAAGGGTAGTTTGATTGGAACGTAGCGATATTATCTTTACTTAGCACTGGAGGAAGATTAATGTTCCGGTATTATCAAAACACTTTATATACAATGGCTTTGGTGATGTCATTATTGTTGGAATACACGATCGTCATATACTTGTTTATTTAAGTGAAATAACTTTGAGTGTATGTATGTCAGCATTTATTTGAAGAGTGTAATAATACGAACATGACCGAAAAGGTCGATTCTTATAAAATAATTGTACACAAATCTAAATGTGCATGGAGTTGATTCGTGCGATGTCCACTATACCAACAGCTGTCTTGGTGGACATTTGCCAATACAGGCTGTCTCGTTTATGAGCCAACAAAAACTGTATTACCGTAACAGTATCCGAAGACGAGCGAGTTAATCTGGAGGATTTATAAACCCTGTTGAGAGACCCGGATGCTATAGCTGTTAAATCGATCTAAGAGGCACGCAGGGAAAATGAGCTGTTGGAAACCTATGTCCGGGGACTTGGATGGTCCATCTCAAGAGACGGGACTGTTTGTGTTTTGTCTATCACACGATTAACAGCAAATCAATACTTTACATTGTGGAACCAACTGGCTATTGACCAGTACATAGTGTCGGCCCACAGGAAGCTGCTTAAGTTTCAATGAAGATAATTCTAAAGCGGGGACTGTGATCTCTTAAGGAGGATAACAGAGAGTGTATTTCATTCTACGAAGGCCTTACTCAATTGAACAGATTTACAGATTATTTCAAAGCAGAGATCATTCCATAAAATGCATTCATAGACGAGTAGGCCTGGCAAGCTGTGGGTAATGACCAAACAAAAAATACCAGGAACGAAAATACTGTTTATATTCACTTCCTATAAGTCACAAAATCATTCATATGATTTTCTTGTTTCATTCCGAGTTATTGAAACATTTGCGAAACTGTTCGTCTAGAAACGTTTGACCTATAATTTAAACTCCTTGAATATCTGTGTAATCCAAATCAGTCGCTTTACTCGCTGTGACCAAGATCACAAGATGTTGAAGCTTATGTAGAGAAACGTCTTACCCCTGTTGCAACAATAACGTTGAATTACTATTGTAAATCTCTTTTGCTTGTAAAAAAAAAAAAAAAAAAAACAACATTTTTGATCTACCTATTATTACTACCAGTCTCTTGTAGTTAATGACTAAAGATACAGAGCCCTATGCAGTTAGTATCAACCCAATAGATATCACCCACTAACGTATTTGTTCAAAATGTCATCATTGGGCAAATTTCCAAACAGTCTCCTGACGAATGGATATTATTTTATAGCGCCATCTGTCCGATTCTTGTACATTATTAACTAATCAATTTTCACAGCTGTCCACATGGCAGCCAATTACCGGAAATGGTCAAGGGAAATTTGTCGTTAGTGCAGCGGAACAGAACGATATACTTCCCATAACTAGCTCAATAATTGTTCCAACCCAACAGAAGCTTTAAAGATTTCTTTCCGTTAAACACAAGGAGAAATAGTTTCTCGGTTAACCTCAGATGACAGAACGACAGCGGTAGTTAATTTGAGTGGATTTAAAGTACACTGGGACTAAAGCCTACAATTACATTCACAGCTTATACAAGGAACAATTCGTTTAAACATGATGACTATAAAGGGCCTTTACGGTCCACAGAGATCTTGGTGGATAATTTGAAGCTAACCGAGATGGGATAACTAAAAATCTTAAAGTACTTTAAGAAATCAGAAAACATAGTTAACACCATGCACATGACAGCAAATTGAGATTGTCACTTGGGCAATGCAATGAGGAATAACAGTTTCATTCAACAAAAACAAGAAAGAAAGAAAAAACAAAATAATAAAGAGGAAAAGAAAAAGTCAAAGAAAAATATTACATAAACGAAGTTCAGTTTCCAATATTTCCTATGAGAACTGGTGCTGTTCTCGTCGAAATTATCCAAGAGAGACTGAAGTGCGTTATTTAATCAATTGCCCCGATTATGCTACAGAAAGAAAATGCTGGTCCAATGGTGTCAATAGAACCAGAAAGAAAGACATTACAGGTATACTTTAAGCATTGTGAAAATAAATTTGACGGATTGACACTGATAGAAAAATGAACATAAGGGAATTGAGCATCCTTCCTTTGTGTAGCATGATTGGGGCCATTTTGTTACCACCAAGAACCATCTAGCTTTTCAAAACTGACCGGAAATTTGGCATAAAACTGCGCCATCAGTATCTTACCAGTAGGCCACGAGGTGGAGATTTATTTATAGCCACATACAGTTACAAAAAAATCTAATAACAAGATTCTCTCATTTGAAGAGATCATTGTATTGTTTGGGAGATCACCGAATCGTCTTCTAGAATATATAGGTCTTGTCGAATGTCTTCCAAAAGCTGACGTGTCTAAATGTTCCAGTCGATACTTCGAAAATTTTTATAGAAGGGTTACGGTGTGATGCCGTGTTCGGTAAATTTCTGGAAAAGAAAATTTAACTTTGAAATGAAAAAAGATCAGTGGTGCATAGCCCGTGACTGTACGAAGGTGGTAAGACTTCAAATACTTCATTAGAAGATTTTACACAATATTTATCCTACAAATATTTTGTTAAATAAAATGGGAATAGCACCGAGCAAAATATGCTTATCGTGCAACGAAATTGATTATATAGAGCAGGTTTTAGTTCAATGCCAAGATGTGCAACCATTATGGGAAGCACATGTATTCACACCGAAACAGGATTCAGAGTGAAATTAAATAGTAAAGACATTTTGTTTGGGTATGTTGACAACGGAATGTCCCTTCATGATACCTTGTTCATAAATAAAATCCTGCTAATAGCAAAGATGTGCATTAGTACGTACAGATATTGTAGAAAAAAGCGCTGTTAATGATATTTGAATCAGAGGCGATATTAGACAAGGAAATGAATATGTATGTGATATAAGAAAATATAACGAAAAAAAAATGTTATACTCACTCTTATTTGTACAAATTTGAACTATTTTATACTGTCCGATAAACAGAAGTCTATTTTTATTTAATAGATTTATCAGAACATGGATGTTAAAAGTGTGTTTTAAATGACTGATGTATAAACTTGCTAAAAGACAATAAAGGCACTATTTGAAAAAAAAAGATAAAAAAGAAAGGGCGATAACTCAAATTTGTGTTGAAAAAAAAAATAGTGTAATTAACATCCATTTGAAATGATATTTAACCCTTTAAACAAAACAATATCTACACTGTCATTACCATCTATTTTAAATAGCATTTAACCCTTTTCAGAAAACAATATCAACAATGTTATTAAATTCCATTTTAAGTGACATATAACCCTTTTCAGAAAACAATATCAACAGTGGTACTAATATCCACATCAAATAACAATTAACCCTGTGCACAAAACAATATCAAGGCTGAAATTAACATCCATATTGAATAACATTTAAACCTTTGCACAACAAAACAATTTCAAGGCTGAAATTAACATCCATATTAAATAGCATTTAACCCTTTGCATAGAACAACATCAACACTGTAAATAACATACATTTTAAATGAGATTTTTCTCTTTGCATAAAATAATATTAACACTGAAATTAACATCAATATTAAATGACATATAACCCTTTGTACAAAACAATATCAACACTGTAATTGACATCCATGTTAAATTACATTTGACCTTGTGAACAAAGCAATATCAACACTGTAATTGACATCCATGTTGAATTACATTTGACCTTGTGAACAAAACAATATCAACACAGTAATTGACATCCATGTTGAATTACATTTGACCTTGTGAACAAAACAATATCAACACAGTAATTGACATCCATGTTGAATTACATTTGACCTTGTGAACAAAACAATATCAACACAGTAATTGACATCCATGTTGAATTACATTTGACCTTGTGAACAAAACAATATCAACACAGTAATTGACATCCATGTTG
>JARFOD010149682.1:0-12572 GCA_031763545.1 Mopalia muscosa | reverse complement strand
TCTTCCCACTTGACCGCCAACTCGTCTTCCCACTCGTCTTCCCGCTCGACCGCCCACCCGTCTTCCCGCTCGCCCACCCGCCCACCAACAGGACTACATCATACAGTCTTACGACAGGCATATACAAAAGATATGACAGTTCTTCTCAATTTATAGAAAGCAATGAGAGTGATTATTTTTGGATACGATCTGATGCATAAATGTCTGTACACGATAGAGAAAATAAATGGTGCAGGAATGCAAAATTTTCTTTATCGACAACAAAAATATTAATGTTCATGGAATATTCGTAAGCTCAGTTGACTGTCGTTTTAGTGAGAACCAGCATCAAGCAAACGCTTTTAAATGTTGATTAAACACCTGTAGAGCCGTGAGCAACACTTGAGTGAGACAAATGATCAGAGCGGCCCTCGTTCTGTTCTGCCTCTTACTTTTCGAGGGGTTGACAAAAGGCAAAACAATCAATTGTGTATAGAATGATAATAAATGACAATAAAGTGATAATACCTTGAAAGTATCGAAGGACTCATCAGCTAATGGAATCAGTTTTAAACCATTAAGTTCTTGGACTGATTCTTCCTCAATATCTGCCAGGATATAATCAAGCAGATCCAGCTTTCTTAACCTGGGATATGATTTGTATTCCTCCGTGCATTGTAACACTCTTCTCACTAACTGTGGACAGAGAACAGTTACATCACAGTTGTAATGCTGCAGTGCCTTAAGGATATGATCAGGAACAGAACAGATGTTCTGATGAAGTAAAACCATGGTGGCAGCTATCTCCTCTTGCTCATTTTCCAGTACAAATATAGCCTCTCTGGAACTCACCCATTTACCTCCATCACACCTTGTCCAGAAAATGTTTTCCTTTAAAATGTCTGAATACAGTTGGTCCACCAGGGACTTCCATGCATGGTTGGCAGAGGTGTAGTCGGGAAACGCCTTGTAAAAATGTGGCAGACTACTATCATGTTTTTCACAGTTCTGTCTCAGTTCCAATAACATTGCCCTATATGCCTTAGGCAGTGCTTCTGTTATAAGGCAGTAGTTCCATAAACAGGCTTTGTCTTTCTGGGTCTCCCAAGTAACTGATTCTTCATCTGTTGTCGGCCATTTGAGGTGATGTCTATTAGAGCTTAGAGCAAAGAATCCGTTGACAAATACAGGCAATCCAGTTAGAGTGGAAGCTTGCAAAGGAAGAGGCAAGAAACAGAAAACGTGACCTTTCACCAAACTCTGTTTGTCCAGATCCATGAAGGCCACACCGACATAAGGACAATATGACAGTGAATGGTCATCACAAAGTGTCCGCATGGTGGGAGACATTTCTTCTCTACCCAGACAAACAGTTGTAACTTTACATGTGGCTGTTAACTGTTCACATACATTCGCCTTTTCAACTACCCAAACTATGTCTGTTGTAGAACAATGGGGAACCTTGTCCACAACAGCTTGTTTTAAGCTCTTCTTCATACGCTTCCTTTGTTCTACACATTCTTCATTAAGCTGGACAGAGAACTTCACTGATGGGATGGAGAGCTCTTTCATTTGCAAGGTATGTGTTCCTTCACTTTGTAGATGAATCAATTCAACTTTAGTTATTGACCTGAGAAAAATCAACACAAACTCGAATTCTGTCTCACAGATTTTCATTAGATTCAGAATGCTTGATTTATCATGTGTAAGCTCTGATAATTCTGAAGGGACAGTTCGTAAGGGGAATCGGAAGAGTGTTCCATGAAACTCATTGTTGTCCATAATCTGTGGTGTAAGATAATTAAATACAGGGGACTGACTAGTTATCAGGGAGTTCATAGTTCCTCCCTTTCTCTTCTTTCTCTTCAGACGATGTGAGCAGCACACTTCTGACTCTGGTTTACTAGGATCAATCAGTAACCAAGTCTCACCACTTAACACGGAAGGAAAATCTGTGATTGAAAGATGCATCGTATTAATATGGGGGAAAACTGTATTTTTTTTAAAAGGACATAATCCATTCAGTAATTTGGTGTTTTCAATAAGTAACTGATACTGCTTTAAAGAAGATAGAACACTTAGGTTCATTTTCTCCATCCTCTGTACCTTAAGTAAAAATTTGAGAACTCCTGATTCTGCAAGAAAGTATTGAACTGAATACTTAGGGAATCATACAACATTCTTTTTATTTTAATCACTATTTCAATTAAAAGTTACTGAATTAACAAAGTTCTATAGTGTCCTTGCTGATGGAAATCAACATCTTAGTAAAGAGTATGATTTGAAATTAGGAGACAGTTTGATGCTGAAATCATCCAGGAGATAATAACGGTATATTTGTTTTCTAGAAGTATTCATACATTCTCTGGTCTGTTATAGATATATATTGACATTAGTCTACCTGTTAAGTGGAATACAGATTTAAATCCCAATCCAAATCGTCCAACCTTCATCGGGTCTTCTTCTTTCACACTTTTCCTTAACATTGTAATTCCTTTCCAATCTTTTTCAGTAAACAAAGCATTATTGTAGACATAAAGGGAGGGTCCCTGTCAAATGGAAAAAAGGCATGGAGTTACCAAGAACGCTGGTTGGTTCAGCATTTAAGTCTTTACAAGTGCATGTAAAAAGAAGTAATTGTAAGGAAGCGTTTTATAGTTTAGAATAAATATAATTGTAGTTAAACCTGTGATTACAAAATAGCTCAACCTTATCCAGGTCCAATCCACATAAAATCAGATACTCGCATGTGCTCGCATTCGTCCGTTTTCGTCGCATTCGTCCGCATTTCGGAAAACTGGTGAGATACACAGTTGTCAATACATAGTGCATACTTATAGATAATAGATAGCTCACGAGAGTCTCCCTCCTTTACAAATGTTTTGGTTGTTTTGAAGGTCCGGAAAAACATATAAATATTTCACATATACGGAATCTGAATATATAATAACGAGCATTAACTTCTCCTCTATTGACAGTAGACATAAACAATTTGTCATTCTCCTCTATTGATATTCAATGTCAGTTAGGCGGATCAACAAGTATAATTGAGCCCGTTCACGACACTGGTAATGACTTGGTCAAAAATAAACCAAAAATATTTCAATTTACTATTTGTTCTATTTTTGCAGTTTTTGCAGTGTAAAACAATAATCGAAATATTGATTTATCTGAATTATGACTGAAACATTTCTTTGAAGGATTTACATGGTTGACAAGGGGGTGAATGAAAAACTGCCTTAACGGTTTGAGACGCCACAAAAGTCTCAATCGCCTTCTCTTCCTTCAATCGACCGCCATTTTGGTTTTTTGTCCACGAAAACAGGGTTTTTCTAATCCAACATAAGATCGTTTTGTGACCCAAATGCCCTTTCTCCGAGTTATACTTATAGTTTGTACGGAATTAAAAATAGGCGTTTACATGTACTTAGGTCTTCATATTTATGTAAAATGGAAATATAAAAGAGTAAAATCAAGTAATTTTCGTTCACTGCGTGCCACTGCCTTAATCGCTTAAATATCGGTATAGCATCTCGCCAGATCCCGCACTCCGCGAGAGAGTTCGTGATTTCATCGGTAATTTAAGGTTAAAGCCCGTTGTTGCATATCCCTGTATATTGTAATTCCAGGAAAACTGCCATGCAGAGCATAAAAGTATTACACTTGTAAAACAGCCTTTCGTAGTAAAAAATAAAGATAATTGTAAAACAGCCTTTCATAGCATAAAATAAAGATAATTGTAAAACAGCCTTTTATAGCATAAAATAAAGATAATTGTAAAACAGCCTTACATAGCATAAAATAAAGATAATTGTAAAACAGCCTTACATAGCATAAAATTAAGATAATTGTAAAACAGCCTTACATAGCATAAAATAAAGATAATTGTAAAACAGCCTTACAATCCTATATGTTGTGTTATTGTGTTCACATCACATATAGTCATGCATGTTGTAAAATTATGCAAAAACGGCCATTTTGCTTTACTGAATTTGATGTAATGCAATCCAATTCGTCCTCTTAATAGGAGGATTTTGTTTTTTTGGTTGGGGTTTAACGTCATACTCAAAGGTATTTCACTCATATGAGCTCGGATTGTCCACTTCACACTGTTCCTTTGCTAAATAAGTTAGAAAACCGAGATGAAACCTTTATATCTAATTACAGATGATGTTTAGTTCTGACCATTAGGTCGCAGCCAGTTTTCTTACATTAAGGTGGGGCTTGTCAAAGGTCTTCTCCCCTCCGCCCTCAGAATCCAGTATAATCTTGATTTCTGTGGCTCCAGCATCTTCAGCATTCTGAATCAACTCCTGTAATTAAATAAGTGTTGGTCCTCATTATTGAAAATCTTACTTTGGTTACAATTTGATCCATTCCTACCCTTGTTCTCAGTTATATCCGTTAGTACCTTGGTCTGAATTATACCAATTATTACCTTGTTTCCAAATATAGAAGTTCTTACCAAGTTCCTAATCAAACAAGTTTTTACTTTGTTCTCAATTATACCAATTCTTACCTTGGTCCCAATCATACTAATTCTTACCTTGGTCCCAATCATACTAATTCTTACCTTGGTCCCAATCATACTAATTTTTACCTTGGTCCAGAATATACCAATTCTTTCCTTGTTCCCGAATATATCTATTATTACCTTGGTCCCTACGATACTTTTGCTTACCTTGGTCCCGAATATACCAATAATAACCTCAGGCCCAATTATTTCCGAATATACCAATTATTACCTTGGTCCCGAATTTCCGCACATCACGAATATACTAAATCTTACCTCGGTCCCAATTATGAGTTCCTACCTTGGTTCTAATTATACCAATTCTTATTGCTACTATGCCACAACGGTAAAGCTCTCTTCTTCTTAAGATTGATACTTTGTTATAATGTGGCATCATTTATCTTATTAATATTATTATTTTACCATAATGTTATATCACTTATCTGTGTATAAGATAGCTATTTTCTCATAATGTTACATCACTTATGTTTTTAATATTGGTATTGTGTCATAATGTTATGTGTCTTGTATTTTAAAATTTGATATTGTTCCATAATATAACATACTATATTTTTTTTTAGGATTTGTATTGTGTCATAATGTGATACCACTGACCTTTGTTACGATTGCCATGTTTACACGGTTTGTTACATCACTTATCTTAGTAAGATTGCAACTGTGTCATTATGTTATATTTTGTGTCGATTGCTCTACCCCCCTCAAAATTTGCGATTTTCTATTATTGCATATTCCAAAAGTTGAGATAGTGATCTTTTTCTTAGAGCAGACCCGATAAAAAAAAATTGAATTTGAAGACAGTAAATTTTGATGATAAAACTTGACTACATTATTTACAACAGTGGTGTTTTGACAATCAATTAAATACAGGTAGCTACCTGGAGAGGATTAACAGTCTGCCCGCTGTTCATATAAGCATATCAACAGTTTCCGCATATTGTATATTGATCACTTATTCACTTATGCTGCATGTGGTTGATTTGTGTCAGTCTATTAAGGGATCGATCACAGCTTGAATGGAATTCAAATAACATTTGACACGGTTAGCTCTTGTAAACTTTTATTGAAAAGCTGGTATATTTAACAATATATATACATCATTTTTCTCTGCTTTCATGTACCCTGTTTGGGAAAATGCCTACTCCTCAGCTGTTATTATACCTACAGAACTGATTTTTTGCACATTTCATCTTAAGATACAAAACTAAAAAAGTCATTCAGATTTTTAATATCTCTTTTCGTTTTTTTTAGATATAGTTATAAGAAGTTGAAATTTCACTATTTTGGCTCATTTTAGGGATTTTTGACTTCTAACACAATATTACAAAAAAACTAAGACAAACAGCAAAAAACTGAATGACCGTTTTTTAGTTCATATAATGTTTTATACTTTGAAATAAAATTGAACAATTGACGTAAATAGTGTAAAAGGAGTAGCAATTTGAAAAAGAGGTGGCAAAAATTTACTTTTTATGCCAAATATTTTTTCGGTAAGTTTTAAATAACAATAATTTAGTTATTATTGTTCTGCAGAAAAAGACAATTCAGAATATATATACATGTTTTGCAAAATTCCGAGTAGTTTAGAAGTAAAATGGCGAAATGTAAAAACACTCTATAGGGGGATTAGAGTATCCTTAATTAAACTATCGAGGCCCACGACTGGCTTAATCGTAGTGAGTGCACTTACTAATCCTCCTTCCATGTACTGTTCCCTGGATCGAGTCTGTCTGTCGACCCTTTGGTATATGAGTGAGTCACACATTGTGGCTCCAGCAATTGCTGGGGGGTGGGGGTGAGTTAGGAGATTTTCTTCTGGTGTTCCACCGTAACTAGGCACAGAACACTGTGAAATGGACAATCTGTCGGCATAGAAGTGAAATATCCTTGAGTTCGAGGTGTAACCCAATCAAACAAATAAAGAAATCAAATTATCAATGTTTTGTATAAAAGCGATGTGTTGACATGAATAGATGCTTCTTAAGGTTGGAGAATGCACCTTCTAAAGTTGACAAGCAGTATGCATTTCTTCAAATAATGAATTTTCTTTAAAGTCTAATTTTGCTCTTTTCTCTTGATAACATTCCCATGCATAAAGTCTTGAGATTTTGTTAAATGTATATTTCCACAATTTGTTTAGCATGTATTATTTCATTTTGCAGGTCAACTTTAAAAAAAATTAATTCCATTTTATTGAAAGTATTTTGCATGATATTTTTTTTTTTTTTTTTTAGGAGAGAAAAAGGAATTATCTCCCCTGTGAAGAATCAACTTCAATGTGGAGCCTGCTGGTATGTAGCTTTCTGTGATTATTTGTCCCTCTTTGTAGGTTATAATTGATAGGGTAATATAAAATTATATCAATTACTTTACCAAAAGACCATTTCAGCAGAGAAATATAAGTAGAGTAAACTTACAACTCCAATAAAAGATACACATGGATACATGATGATTCAATACTTCGGTTTATTTTAAAACCATTGTCAAGACTGCCATTGTTGGCAATGGTTTTAAAGTTTACTCTACTTTGTGAAACTCATCAGTGGGAATAATGCTATATAGAGAAATCTAACTTTTTCAATTATTTTCAGGGCTTTCAGTACTGTGGAGACTGTAGAGAGCATGTACGCTCTCCGCACAGGGTTATCTCCCCCTGAACTGAGTGTACAAGAGGTAATTGATTGTGCTGCGGGTAATCTGGGCTGTGATGGAGGGGACACCTGTACTGCTCTCGACTGGATGGTTAAGGTAAGGATTACCCAAAGTTTCAATCATTTGCTTATCGTTTACAATGATATTCGGTACTAATCCTACCTCGATGTACCGTTCACAGGATCCAGTCCATCTGTCGACCCTCCGGTATATGAGTCTGTCACATGTTCGGCAATCGTAGGGGTTGGTTTTTAATAGGTTTCTACCCGGTTTTCCACTGTAAAGACGCAAGGTGCAGCGTGAAGTGGACAATCCGTCATCATATATAAGTGTAATACCCCTGAGTACGGCGTTAAGCCCCAATCAAACAAACAAACAAAATACCAACAAAAACCAGTTCACATTCCTGATACTAATCATATTATGCCATATTCTATACCGAAAGTTTTTCAAATAACTGCCAATTTTCTTTCTCGTTGCCATAAAAGCTAATTTATAAATCCATTCAAGTGCCTTGTGATAAATGTCTATATTAATGTTTTATATATGTGTGTCTAGTCTAGTCCCTGTATACCCACCCGAATTTGTCTTTGTTGTATATATCTAACCTGTCTATTGTCATGTACCATCCAACTAGAGATGATGTATTTTTTCCTTTGTTCTGTATAAGTGTAGCACATATGAGACAAGCCTAGTTATGGCGCACATCATTCTAAGGAATGGAGCCGCCAATAAATCCAATTATGTATGTATGTATGTATGTATGTATGTATGTCCATACAGATATGAGTGTATGAACAATATTTAAATGCATTAAAAGATACATTCATGCATACTAAAGGAATACATCACGTTAAGACACGATATAAATATGGACGATGTCTAAAATGAAAAGGTATTATAACTACTGAAGAAGTTTGTAAAAATTAGATTTCAAACATTGTAAAAATTGACTAGATTTTAAATTTAATTGCAGGATATCAGATTTTAAAAAATTGTAGAGATTGACTAGATTTTAGATTTAATAGTAAGATATAAGATTTAAAACAGTCTAGAGTAGGATATTAGATTTAAAACACTGTAGAGATTAACTAAATTTTAGATTTAATTTATAACAGAAGATGATTAATCGATTTTAAATAAACTACATCCCTGTGACAGTGTGATTGCTTTTTGGAAATATAGTCCACGTGAGAACTATCGGCAACTAATCACAACTGAGCTCTTACGTCACAAAACACCTCAAACGTCAGTGACTTGAAGTAACTCGATGGAACTAGTTGGTTGCAGTCGCACGATCGCTTATATCACTTGGGATTTCTTGGAATTTGTTACGACCAGTTGCAACTGGTCTTAAAAAGTAGAACATGGACGACACGTGTAGGTGACCTATGTTCAACAAAATGGTGGCACTGTAATAAACTATTGCATCGCGGGAACACATATTTTGCACTAGTTGAAGAATTTTGAAATTTTAAATAAACATTAACAGAGTCTTTTGCATATCTCCAAATCCATGAAATGTAAGTTCAATGAATTGATTTTTCAAATATAAAACTATATTATTATACAAACCCACCAGCTAACTTTGCTGATAGTTTAACTGAGGAAACAAAAGCTCATTTCGATCAAGAAATATCGGAAACGGAAATTTTCGGTTGTAGTCTGGTTATAGTACTAATGATCCTATGGCTAGATTAAGAATTCAGAATTGATCTATTAATTAAAGATGGTGTTCAACTGTCCCCTTATTTTATAGATTTTAATTGTAATATTTGCTGATGACGTCATACTATGCTCTTTACTTTCAAAAAGGCTTGCAAAATCAATTAAAACTTTAGATATTTTCTTTTTGATTTCGATATAAGCAGCCTTTAGTAAAAGTGGAAAATCGAGATAAAGATCTCGACATCTATGGAACCACTATCAATCTATTCTGACTAGGTCAAGGTATCTGTTATACGTCGCATACAGTTTATTAACTAGCCATGTGATGCTGTTAATGTAACAGATACCAGCTTCCACAGTGCACTATATGGCTAGCATGGATGTCTTAATTAACATATCGGAAGATCAACACAAAACATTTTTAACATTATCCCCTTCCTTGCTTAGTAACGCTATCGGTGCTCACTTCGTAAGTTCCTATCTCTACCAACGAATATAAAAAATTATTAAATATCGTCGAGTTTGACTTTGTGACACTATTTTATAATTTGAATATTGATAATATTCAGTTGTTTACCATTTTTCGGTTTTGTGACTCCGGTCATCTATGATCAGATGATGCTGTCAATTAAACAATTTTCATCATACCATATCATTCATATTAAAACGGTTGTAAAGTTTATTTTGTTACATTATTAGATTACCACGTTGCTTACAGCCAACAATAATTTCGCTGACCAACTATTAGTAAGTGTACTATTGCATACTCGGTCTTGGTGCCCACGTAATGTTCCAGATAATTAAGTTATTTAGAGATTTTTGACAGGTGTTTCATGTCGTACATTAGGATTGTTTGTTTGTTTGATTGGGGTTCAACGTCGTACTCAAGGGTATTTCACTTACATGACGACTTGCCAGCCCAATGGGTGAAGGAAACCACCCTCGACACCACTGACAACAAACAAAGACAGGACGGGACAAATACAGGACCCAAACAGGACAAAATACAAACACCACAAAACAGAGCAGCTTCCTGTTCCCCTTTAACTCTGCCCACATTAAGTAGACAGTTACTTAATATAAGCCAATAGACTACTGTATTTTCATTTTCTTTTTTATGTTACTTTACATACCAATTATAAATACCTTGTTTGTTTCTCAGTGATGTCCCTCTTCGATGTGGTTTAAATAATCCGAAATCTATAGTCAATTGTTCAATTTTTGTGTAGCTTTCACCATACTATACGGTAACTTGTGAGCCAAAAATTACACGACATTACGGACAGGCCCTATATGTTTTGTTATAAAATGATTCATTTTACATGTGAGATTTATCAAATGTCCCGAGATAGAGCACCCGATATTCATACGTAAAGCATTAATCATATATACTTTTAGATACTGTGTAACGCTGTTGACATTACTTAGCTACGCGTCATGTGTACTTGGCAACTCTCCGCGTCTCAAAATGATTCAAACAAGTCTGAGTATACATGTGTATCGATCCTAAGGCGTGTATGAACAAAAAAGACGAGGAAACAAAATATGACTTGATATATATTGTAAGTAGGCGAATGCTTTCCATGAAATTCATTACCCAAAATGTACCGTGGTGGTTCTATGGATTTATACAGCTAGCTGTCTTCAGCGCTCTTCAGGCAACTGTACGATAATGAAATACGTTATCAATACTCACAGGTTAACGGCCAATCCTTCTCGGCTGGACACAGTCTGGGTTGAGATAAAGGCAGAGCCCTCGCTTTATCGAATCCCAAGCATAAAGCGTCCTTCATACACCTGCTGTCAATAAATAATATATTTACCTTTTCAATAAGGCAGAACTACTACATCTACAAAGGCAACACGGCAGGTAAGAAAACAACAGTACGGAAAGGCAGCTATCTGAGCTCAGTACCAACACACAGAATGACACCCAAGCAGTGTTAATGTAACCTTCCTTAGATGGTTCCAGGCGCTTTCTATCTATCGGATGTGTTAAGAGATGCAAATGACACAATCGCCCGCATAAACAACAGAAAGCGAGATGTAAAACAACAGTATGGCGATGTGTCCTACTGAGTTCAGCGTCAATACACGAATGGCACTTGCAAAACTGTGTAAATCTAAACGGCCTTGGATAGAATCAGGCATCGCTGAGAGACGGTTATCCGAGGTACAAAAATACATCCCAGCATTATCATTAAAGACTTCTGTCCGCTGCAATCGATATTGACGTCACCGGTCACGTCCAGTGTCATTACAGTACACAGTAGAGGCCCTTAAACCAAACCAGCAAACATTTCGAGCACAGTATCACCACAGATACCCAGTTATGTGCTAGGCTAAAGCCAATCGGAAGCGCCCGTGCTCATGATCTGCTGAAAGTAGATGACCCCTGTAAATCACTATATTTTATAATGCTGAAGCATTGTTTCCTCGCTAAGCTGAGAATCGTCAGCCAATTAACGGCATATTTGAAACAGAATAATTAATGATTAATTAATCAATATTATCCGAGGGCTAATAATGGAAGTAGAAACAATAAACAACAGTACACTGTGTATTACCGTATCACTCAGTCAAGTCAAAATGTATGCCTCTTACAGTTTTATTCAAGACATTTCTTGACAATAACTTCACTTATATAACTACTCAAATCGTTAATTCAATCAATACAATAAACTCCACGACGGAGAGAATGATTTTGGGGGGGACGCTTTAAACGGATGGTGTCGTTATTTGACGTACATTCACAGAATGCCTGTGAATAATCGTCGATGTGAGTCAATATGCCGACGAAGTGGTGATGTAAATTAGCAAAATATAACACAATAAAAGTGCTCTAAGTGACAGTAATGGTTTACTAAAATTCATAACGTTGGAAACATGGACAGATGACTTGTTCAGGCTTCGATCTGGTACAGATGATCAATTCTCCCTAAGTGCCCCTCAATCGTGTATAAATTCACCTGGACAACTCATCAACTTTTGACGTTATTTTTCTATGTATGTCAATGGCAAATAAAGGCTATTATTCCTTAATTTGATATTTGGCATATCTCTAAACTTTATATTCTTCGTCAACTTGTCAGCGATATGAATTATTTTTATTTTTTTTGCAAACAGCGAAACAATTCATAAGAAATCATTTTAAAGACAGATGGTCACCCTTCGAGGATGATTCTATAGTTATTTTCAATGTTATTAAAATCAGATCTCAAAAACACTCCCTGTGTTTTGTTTGTCGGTATGTTGAGATATAGCTCAATCATCCTAGATAGCGACACACAAAGACAGGGAGGGTTTTTGAGATCTGATTTCAATTCGATTGAGTTTAGCTTTACATATAAGTGGTCAAAATAAATAAATATCGTAGAGCAGAACATGTGTCGATATATTGCGTCATCCGGACTCGTCAACATATGTTGATAAAGGCAGGTGTTCATAATTGTGAATTCAAATGACAGATCTGCGGTGATTGGCAGTTGGAAACAATGTACAGAGTTAATACGTCACTGCCGTACCAACAAATAGCGCATGGCTGATTAATATTACATAGGTAGATACAATTAACCAAGTGAAATGTAACCTTGGCTTGTCATTCATGTAAATTAGTAAATTCGGTAAAAATAGTAAACACAACAACAACAAGTACAAATGTGTTCTGCTAGTTCTTAACATTTGCTTTTCAATTTACTTCAAGATTACTTCAATTTAAAGATGATTTATCATCAAACATACA
>JARFOD010149681.1:0-25688 GCA_031763545.1 Mopalia muscosa | reverse complement strand
GCACGACGCCTTGTAAGTGAAATAACCTTAAGTACGGCGTTAAATCACAATCAGAGAAACACTGTTTCGAGCAGCTAGCCCCGATAATGACTGATCGATTAATAGATTGGTGTTTAACGCCATGCTTGAGAGTATTGCATTTACCTGATCGGACGGCGGTGCATTTAGGCAATAATCGACAGTATCACAACAGTAAAATGTTTAGTGTTTTCCTAATAGTGGAAATTAATCTTCCTCCAGTGCTAAGCTGATACAGCATTCTACTCTCCTAACACGCTGCCCTTAGCCAGAGGGCTGGTAATCGCGGTGAACGCAGTTTCGTTATTCATGTTGCTATTAAAGTCATGTATGGTAGACTTTTCAAGCCATATCAATTCTGACTGCATAGCATACATCCAAATTCCCTTTACTGGGTATCCACAATATCCACGTAATAGTGAATTTGAGCATACATACTATGCTGTGTATGGAATCTACATAAAATAGCTGTACATAGAATATTAATAAGGCATGACTCCATAAATCCCAAAGATGCAAAACTTGCAAACATCACACATAATTAAGATATACCTTATCTACCCAGACCTTTCTTTCTTAGTTAAACAAATATAAAAATTGAATTCTCAGTAAGTGCAAGTCTTGTTATTTATCACAGCATAAGATAAAAGTAACTTTCCAGACGAAAAACGCTTTTTTATTTAGATTCATTGTATAAATAATTGTTCGGGATATGAATAGCCTCTATGAGTTTCAGACTAACTGATCTAGTTTGACGTTTTTATCTGACGATAAGTATAGAGACATAGGGACAAATCACACCGGAAGATGATCCAAATGTGATTAAAGCTGTAGCCGTATCAATACCGACGCAATGTGTTATCTAAGTGACATTCACACGCCTTATCTGTTAAACAATATTGATCTGAACAGACAACAAGCATTTGCACGATAAGCGGAGACAGAAATAACCAGGTACAATCTGAATCAATAATTCTCCATCTACCCCATTGCAAATGATGCTTTCTATTCGCATGGAGTTTACTCTTAGGGCAGGGTAGACTAAATTAGATCCGACATATACGAATAAAAAAGCGCTAAAAATAATAGCGCAATTACGCATACATATCACTGAGCGGAGGGTTGGTGTGAGTTTTGAGTTGCCCGGGTGCTCACAGAACTAAGAGGCAACATAAAGTCTGTTAAGTCTTTGCATTATGTCATGTGACGCACGAATTCGGCCTGTCTTGTCTTTGTGTGGATTAGTGGTGTAGAGGATTGTGTCTTTTATCGAATGGACTGAAACACCGTCAAGTAAGCGAAATAACTTTAAGAACGGCGTTAAGCTTTATCCAAACAGACATTTAACTGCAAGGGATGCGATTAATATAAATCCGCATGATCACAATGCTGGTAAAAGGGATTGTTACCATACGAAACGGAACCAAGGATTGAAGCGTAACATTTGCTATCAAATAATATTAACTTGGTATTTTTGCGGTTTGTTTTACAAATGTTATTCACTATCAAAAGTCAGCTAGTGCATCCCAACTTAAAATACAAAATGGCAGAAGTTTTAACAATAAAGTTAGAAATGTGTGCCACACTTTTAGATAGGTTGTGTGTTACAAAATCCGTGACATTTTCCTTTGTCAGCGTTTCGTTCAAGGACAATAGTTCCATTACCATTATTTCTCTGGTGGGTTTGTTTCCGATGCGGTGGTCCCGGTGATAGTTTTTCGGATGAGAACTTTATTGAACTTCTGCATAAAATATTGTGCCTGTTGTACTTGCAATGCATCAATTACAATTGGAGAAGTTGTCTTGTGAAAAGCAAATGGCAACGGAGCATTTGTATCTGAGCAAATGTTAGACTTTTTAAAGTTAACTTTTTTTAAAATGTCGTGGACCTCTGCTCAGGTTAGTTTGTTTGGAGAGTAGCAATGATATCTTTACTTAGCACTCTAACCTATCATCTTGCCCATATCAAATCTGCAATTGATAAAGCTAGTCGGCCTGTCAGACGCGAAAGGCCTCTGACATTATCAGATGCAATTAAATGTTCCAGTTAACCTTGTTTGTAAATGATTTATATGTTTATGATGGATTTTTATAGGCTAGAAGGCAAATTTTTTAAAGATACTGAATTGCAAAAAATGATAATCAAAAACTGATTAAATGGTACTAGAGTACTGTGCACTGTAACAATAATAACATAAAACATTTAGCCGTGCACGGAAGAGAGAACAAAAAATAAGCCATAATAATAGTTAAGCTGTTCGTAAAAATGACTGCGGCCGTGGCTTATTGGTTAGCCAGTCTGCTTACTTATTAATCCTGCTTTGGTGTACCGCTTACGAAATCCGGTCTGTCTGTCGACCATCAAGTATATTGGTGAGTTGCTCGATGTGGCTCTGGCAATCGTGGGGTGGTTTTTACGAGGTTCCCTCCCCGTTTTCCGACGTTATTAAGCAAGGAACATAGTGAAGTGGAACATCATTCGTCATATAAGTGAAATACCTTTTAATACGATGTTAAACACTAAACCCCATGTGAAGTCGCGAACAGCATATACCTCAACGTTTGGACATTAAATAAACAGACACCTTCAGTTGGCTTCAAAACACATCATGGACACTCACCGATAAAGGGTTTATATTGTATAAGAAAAACAAGTATCAACTTTATCATTGCTTTATTTACCTATAATTTCACTAAACATGAGGAAGTCATGTGTCTCTTCTTATGTGCTACATGATACGTTATAACAGGGGGCTCTGTCCCCAATGCCGGTTAGCTTATCTATATGGTAGTTGCATACTTCTGGGTAATAGACTTCTGGTTGTTAATAATGTGAATGCAGTTGAATAGATTGGTACTGAAGTAACCAACGTAATCGACCAGTATACTCCGCGAAATGCCATAATGCGAAATACCATAATACCCGAAACAGAATTGTATGACGACAATTAAATAATGGATAATTTTCTAAAAAAAAATACCTGTAAATGTTTCCCCATGATGCAGATAAGGAATAACAGTTTTAGATTACCCAAAATGCCTTACTTAAGCTTGAATAAGTTTCTTTAATGAAACCTCTTTAGTTCTTAACTTTTATAAGTGTTTCAATATTTCAATTTTATTACAGTGTCACCTCTGTTGTTTATATCCCCCTGGGTTGTGGTTCGGCTGATACTGGATGATACCCTGTAAGTAATATAGGTTCTACAATCCTTGAGTTCCAATGATCAGTTTTGCATAATACACAATTAGTGTAACCCCGAAAAAAGCCAAACTCATTTTCTCTCTCTATATTTCAGTACTTTATTTTGCGACCATCAGGAGTGAATTCCGCCTTTATGATGGCAAAATAAAGTGTTGAAATATAGAGAAAGAAATGAGTTTGACTTTCGGGGTTACACTACTTGTGTATAATATAGGTTGTATTCTTGATCTTGTTTTGACCAGTGAAATGCTGAAACTGGAAAAAGTAATAGTATAATATGTGCTATCCAGCATCGTCTTTACAAACACACCCTGAAGTCGACCATCAGGTATATGAGTGAGTGACACAGTGTGGGTCTGACAATCCCGGCTTCGGTTTATACATGGTATCTTCTACCGTATTTAAGCATGGTAATGTTACATAGATAACCCTTTGTCATATAAGTGAAATACCCGTGAGTACGACTTTAAACCCCAAAACAAACCCATCTTGATAACAACATTTCGAAAGAGATTATATAGTCATGATCAAGCCTATAGGCCTACTACGCGTTGTTTTAAGAAAGGACAACAAGGATATCCGTATCGTAATATCAGACTACTAAAAAGAACATAGCCAAGGTAGGGTTTTATTTTACAGTAAAAGTGCTCAATACCTTCCAAAACTACAGTTAGATTGTATTTGCTTTTTTTGTGGAGGGTTGGGAGGGAGCTTTCAGAGCTACAAAGTGTCCTGGGGTCGATGTGTTTGTGATTGTCCTTTTCTCTGCCCGTCTTATCTGAGATGCCGAGTGTGGTTTTCTCCACCCATTAAACTGATACGCCGTCATGTGGGTGATACAACCTCAATAACGGTGCTTAATCCCAATCAAGAAAATTCATTAGAACTGTAGTATAAATTTAATCTCTAGCAAACTTTTAAATCTACGGACAAGGACATGGTCTATCTAACAATCTGATTTTCAGTTGTTTTTACCAGCTTATCGGCCATTTTGTTTTTGTTACAGGTGTTGGAACACGCACACTATTCCCAGTTACTATTGGATAATGAAAGGACCGATTGTTGCCTCCATAGTTGTAAGTGTGAGAAACAGCAGGGGTACAAATTGTTAACAAACTATCTGATGTAATTGCATCTATGTAAGGTAAAGAATAAAGATATGACAGATGGTAATACTTTATAGGACGGCGTCGCGCATAATGACCTTTTTAATATTTGGAATAAACTATGTTCAATTCTCTCGATGAACATAGCATTTGTTCGTCAGGGAACAGTGGAAAAATCTCAGATCCAAGCTCTTTTGCAATGAGATATAAATATAACAATTTACCTTGGGAGAGACCTCAAGAAATTGGCTTATATTTTCCCTGAGCTAAAAAGTACGCGGAAACAATCAATTACCACGAAGGACTTGCTATATTTTCCTGGTAAAATAAACGCGAATTTTGTTAGGTACTTTACTATGCTATGAAAGTTGGCGACAAATGCTATGATTTTGTGAGATTTACTCTTTCTGGTATAGTCATTGTTCACCAAGAATGCTTACAAGTAAAAGTCCAATTCAAGGTTGTTTCTGAATCAAGAAGTGTTCTTTTCCCTTTGACACAAAAAACGGGATTTTTTTTCAAATTTACAGTATATGCTTTTATTGTTGATTCAAACATAAACTGAAGTTTGTTTTTTTTCAATGTCACAATATATGCTTATATTGGTAATTAAAACATAAACTTAAGCGTTTTATTTTTGCAGATCAATTTTGGATTTTTCCTGGATATTGTTCGGATACTCACCATACGTGCTTCTCATCGACAAGACGAGAATCGATATAGGTGACTCAGATAATCCTATTTACTTATCAATAACTCAGTTAATCCTACTTACCAATCAAACTGACTCAGATAATTGTATGTACCTATATTAAGTGACTCAAGTTATTCTGTGTATCTATCAGTGGCTGAAATAATCTGATTTACCTATCAAACTGACTCAGATAATTGTTAACCGATTAAAAGGACTCAGATAATTCTATTTATCTATCAATGCAACTCATATAATGCTACATATATGCACCTTTTAAAGTGACTGGTCATTATTTTTACCTATCAAAGTTACTAAGTTAAATATATTTAACAAATAAAGTGGCTGATATAATTCTACTTACACAATAAAGTGACTCAGATAAATCTAGTTATCTGTCAGGGTGAGTCGGATAATTATATTTACATTTTAAATTGAGTCAGATAATTCTAATAGCGTATCGAAAAGACTGGCATGATTGTATTTACTTATCGAAATAACAAGAATGAAGCTAAATCATCCAAAAACACCTCATTAATGGATAGCAATATGAAGATGGTCAGCTAACATTGATTGTCTTCCAAGAAAAACATAGTAGCATTTCAGATTGGAGGTAACGTTCTACCCCATAACATTTTCTTATTGATATTCCAAATTTAGCCCAATTCAGTTGGATTGTGTTATATTTGTTTATATCAAATCAGCGTGGTGAGATATATCATTTTATATTTTAAGGGAATTTTGAATATTTGTTTTGACAGGATTTTGAATGGTGAACATTAATATAATAGAGAAAACTTACAACCCTCCAAAAAAGATACACATTCAATATTTCGGTTAGTTTAAATCCATTGTTAATGGTTTTAGAATACCGAAATATTGCATCACCATGTATGCATGTGTATCTTTTATTGGATTTGTAAGTTTACTTTACTTTGTGAAACTCATAAGTGGGAATAATGCAATTTGTACCTTAATATGTTTAAGGAAACTGGCGAAGTTTACGTTGGTTTTGATACCGTTGTTTGGGGTGATATACATCTTATTTGTGGCCTTCCCTCTCCAAATACCCGAACAGACAGAAATACCCTACTTATACGCTGAGATGTTCATCAACTCTTTTCAGGTAAATTTTTCTATTTTACATAGGGCACCTGATTCTCCTTAAATGTAATCCTAAAAAAGTCGAGTCCACCCGTCGGCCACATACATAAGAAGGGCTCTAACAAGGAGATTCTGACAATCGTGTTCTTTTTAGTAGTTTCGCTCCTGATGCAGATCGGATGGCCGGCCCATCGTTATATATGTGATACACCTTTTAGAAGTTGTGAGACGTCAATGATTCAATCAATCATGTAACATTACACTGTTTAACTAACAACATGATCTGTTGAATTTGAAGGATATCTCAAACATTATAATACAATTATAGGTGTAACGAACGTTCAATCACAGCCATTTGTTATATTTTTCTGACGGATCGGCAAAGGCAAACAAACCGCTTTAAAGGACAATTCACGTGAAATGAAAGAAAATACTTCCTACGGAACCAAGCCTCTGCTTAATTGAATGATGAGGTTTCGTTGTTGAAACCATGCTGTTTCCCCCTCTGTAGAGTAACATCATGTTTTCTTTTTATTTCCAGGGCTTTCTTTTGGCTCTTCTGTTTTGTTTCCTTAATGAAGAGGTAAGATCCACTGAATATGCGTTGACGATAAGTGTGAATATATACTTTCGGCAAGGAATGGTAAAAATGTGTGTTTAGTATAAATGATAAAAACGATTTTGCCTTTCGTATCACAATCGATAACGTGGCGATCGACTGATGCCTTTAATTGTATTTTGTTGTATTTGTTGTTAATCGGAAAATAGGCAATTAACAGTAAACAGCGAAATATTGTTACGTCAAATAAAATATTGATGAGTATACGAACGACAGACACAAGTGTATTGCCAATTTGGCTGACTTGATCAGAGGTTTATCTCGCTTAAATCATTGTACAGTTCTTACTTCTGTGTTAACTTAGATCACGTGGCTATAAAAATAAATGTCAAAATAAAACCTTATTTTTATATAAATCGTGACCCTGTAAATGCACTACTTTTAGTTAGATTTAGTTTTAGGATAAATAACACAAACCACAGTATAGGATTATTTTAATCATCATTTAATATAACAAAAGATAACATATTTGTGTAACAGTTGTTTTACGATAGAATGTGTTTTGCAACCGGGAAATGTGTAAGAGAGAGAGAGATAGAGAGCGCGGGGGGTCTGTCAAGCCAAGGACATGATGTAAGCCTACATGTCGTTGAATTATATTTAGGAACACAGCCCCTAATAACAAATTTTACAACAACAAACTGACGATACGCCATTACTTTCTTGTACAGGTTCACATTGAATTCAGGAAATCTTGGCGTAGGTTTAAGATGAGTCAGAGTTATTATACCCAAAGTCAAAAGACATTGAAATACGGAGCTCGTCCGGCCTCCAGGATTTGTGACTTATGAACACAATTTTGTTCATTTTCTTATCCAGGTACACATGGAACTAAAGAAACTCTGGGCACGACACAAGATGCGTCGAAGAGACAGCTACCTAATAACTCGATCATGGGTATTCAGTACCAGTGCGCATGCTCCAAATAGGCGGAAGGGTTCATCAAGGCACTTTCATAACCTAAATTCCTCTGTTAATCAGCATTCGTTGATGGAATTCAAGAACGATAACTCAATATCTCAAAATGGTTCGAAACTGGATGGAGATTTTCAAGAGTATGAAATGAAAAAAGTATCCAACCGTAAATCTGAGAAAGGAAAGCGTAAGGTCTATTCTTTCAACAGGCGAGAATCAGACAATAATAGGTGCGACCACATGATAAATTCCCATCACCAAGACAGGTCGCAAATTGATGATAAAATAAAACCAGAAGCTGTCTGAATAATGAACGCTGGTTTCTGTGCATATAACAGATAAGGAATATATTTTGAATCATTTGAATAAACATCCACAAAGGACAATGTTTTTTGCCTTTTAAACTACAGTTGTGTCGGAATAAGAGAAGCGTCAAATACGTTGGTTTATTTTAAGCGAAATCCATAAATAGTGAATTAGTGGTGTGTTTGTCTCTCTAAATCCATAACAGAACATGGCCAAATACGTTGCACCCTCTAGCGCAATACGATACCCGGATTTGTATGTATCGTGTATACAAACACACGGCATGTGGTGCCTCCGCGAACTGCTGCATTCCCGTGTACGTCAAACAGGATATACTATCCAATGACGTAACCCAATGTTTCAAAGATGCCTAAAATGGATTACCAATGATAAAGGAAAAGTGTGTAACAGTGCGTAACTACGCTGCATATTCTAACATATTTGGACGTGGTAGTTGTCATATCTATGGTATGTTTGTTAATCTAAAGGCTATCCCAAACTGTTCTGCGTCTCTGTCAAATACCATGAACACAGAGACACGCGTTCGGTTAGCTAGGATATAGCAAATATCGGCTTCTTTCCGGCCAATCATGACCGGAATGAATTATTTGACATAAATGCTGTTCTGAATATTTTCATCACCCAGGAAGGAAGGATTGTAATTATATACTATATTCGTCAGTTGGTACACTGCACAGCCTACAGCATTAGCAAAAGATAGCTATTCTGACATTAAGTTTAACTTGTTGTTGTGCAGGGGCCAGTTGATCGAAGCTTTATTACATTTAATCCTACATTAGATGACGTCACGCCATGTTGAAAGTCTATCTCTAACAGGTGATTAGCGATTTAATCTGGTGTTACTGGCTAATACTCTTCCAACAACTTTGTATTCTTTTACAAAGGATTAGGCTATGACAGAATTAAGATAGTTGTCAAAGAATACAACCCAATCAAAGCATCTCAACAACTAGTAGCATGAATAGGCAGTAGTGTCTGTAATATACAGAGGCGAATATGTTGTTCTTTAGTTTTATGGGCCAATCACTGGTTAAGAATCCCAATTAAAAGAATTGCCTGGTTTGGGCTAAAGATTTAAACTAAATTCTAATGTTTCTGAGTATGATATTTATAATACATAAAGCTAAAGGCATTATGTATGTCAATGATCGCAATTGGGTTTTGTTTTAATTAAACATGAAACATGTTTGACAGTCACATCGCTCTTAGTCCTTTGGGAACGATTTACTTGGACCAAAATTCACGGATTACACTGCACTGACGAATACAACGTTAAAGACATTATGTATATAAATGACCGCAATGGTGTTTCCTTGGAATTGAAGATGAAACTTATGCGACAGTCACCTTGCTCTTAGCCCTATTTGTTTGGACCAATATTTTAAGCCTAACTCGTGAGACAAATTGGCTGGGAATTCATGAAGTATTGTGCACTGACGAATGCAAATGCTTTAGAGCAATCGTAGGATATGAAGTGTCTTGTAACATTGGATATTTAACAGTGAATTCGTAGAGATTGCTCATAATGGAATAATGTTGAACACCACATATTTTATCAGCTGTTCTTGACAAGTGAAATTCAATCTTGTATAAGTTTGTATGAAGACCTGTTTTTGTGTTAAAAGTATATTTGACTAGTTCATGTGTTTTACCGAAGGTTTATATACTTATGCCGGTATTTGTAATGAAATACAGAATCTTAAATTTCGCTTCGTATGCATCATATAATATACCTTAAATTTAAACCAATTTTGGCATTAAACGTATCCACGGAATCACTTCTGAATGAAAAAACAAAAAACCCAAAACAATTTTAGTAGACTAACAGTGACAACCAAGCTGGCATAATATAAAATCGCGCCCTCATGTCATAAAGTTCAATCCAAACGAGATAACTTTCCCTTAGAACTCAAGTAAGCTTTCAAGCGTCACCATGTTGTAGATAAATAATGTCCGTGTGTATACTTCTATATCAGAATATGTATATATTAACAATCTTTTTCTTATTTTGGGGGTTCACTTTCTTACTTTCATCATGTGGGATAGAACAAGTACATCGATACTTTATTCCGTCTAATTAAAATGTTCCAATTTGAAATGTGCATTTAATAACGAAATATGGTTAATAAATACCAATCAAATCAATGAAAAGCAGCAGATTATCGATCAGGAATCGATGCTCCAGATGCCCGTTATTCACTGGTGGTGATCTGGTGCCTTACTTTAAGAGTCGTGGTTCGGTTCAAGTGCTATCCTCGGTCTGCAAAATTGTCCAAAACTAGAATTTGTTTGAAGTAAAAAAGTATTATCTCCAAAATGACGATAATATTGTTCTCGATACGTCATTTCATTCGCTTTGTGCTGTAGATATTTTGGATTTAATAAGTCTCGTTGGATAAATTTTTGGAAGACTCACGACCATCAAATGATAGATTGTTGATAAGCCTTGTGGCAGTGAGAATGAACATTTCCGTTATAGGAGATAACTTATCGCTTATTGTACAGCACTAATAACCAATGAAACTGAAGCAGCGATAATAGTTTAGCAATGCTTAAATAGTGCATGCTGCATGACTGTTATATCTTGCTTTCTATGTAAAACACATTATATGACCAGGAATTAAAACATGCAGTACCCTGGGCCCTAGCTACTGAGTTTGAGCGCTTCTAATCGTGTAGCCCTACAGGGGGATCTCCTTATCATGATGCATTGTTTGAGACGGGGACCAGGCTAGGAATATAGCGGCATGACAACATGGAATTGGACCGTGATGTTCCATATTTTTTTTCTACGCGGCTACTGGACTATTAAAGGATGCAATTGCTTATCAAATATATCACAGCTTTCATATTACAAAACCCTATTGGACAGTAGTTTATTGAACACATAAGTCGGTAATTGTAAAAGCGGTTAGGAACGCTCAAAATCTGTGTCTCTAGATAAGGCTACATGATATGATAGATGATCAGAGATACAGAACTCAGGGCCCATATTCTTCAAGTTGCTATTCGTCAAGTTGCCATCATGTTATATGGACCATCAAAAGTTTAGACCAATGATATTCATGTATTTTAAATGTGGTTTGAAAATTTGCTATGTTTTTCTTTACTTTTAGAAATACTTGAGTAGCTTCATGAATACGGGCCAAGATGATTGAAGTCGTTCAATTTGTTAATTTGTGCAATTACTTCTCCATCTGTGTTTAGCTCTTGTTTTGTACCTTCTCACTATCTAATGTCCGTTAGCATGGATGGTTACTTTCTTCAATTGCTCCCGTAGGCAATTTTATAAAGTAAACTTTTCAAACCAACATTATTTAGCATAAAATAATCTGAAATTTTTCCACTTTAAGACGTCAAGTAATACAAACTAATTTATATCGCATTGGTAAAAGTAAGTAAAACGTTACCTTTAAACAGCATTTTCGTAGCTAGTCGCACCGATAATAAAACAGAAATTGTAAGCCACGAAGCCTTGTGTTACCTGTAGTATCCAAATTGATAAATGTCTAAAATAACTTTGTTTCAAACACAGCCGTACATGTACTTGCACTATCGTGGGCTGCAGCCGTGTTTTGAAGTTTATTGTTTCTTGTTACTAATCCTACTTCGGTGTACCGTCCACAGATCACAGTCTGTCTGTCGGGCATCAGTGATATTTTGGGTGTGGCGAGGTTTACTAGGTTTACTCCCGGTTTACTCCCGGATTTAAACAAGGCCCAGTGTGAAGTGGACGCTCTGTCGTGGTATAAGTCAAATACCCTTGAGTACGACGTTCAATCCCAGTAAAAAAAACCCAAACAAACCATTATTTTGTTATACTGGAAAATTTATATTACTTTACAACAATACACCATCAATCAATCAATCATTCAT
Source organism: Mopalia muscosa (assembly GCA_031763545.1). NCBI lineage: Eukaryota > Metazoa > Mollusca > Polyplacophora > Chitonida > Mopaliidae > Mopalia > Mopalia muscosa. Next base: position 13,827 of record JARFOD010149681.1, on the reverse strand, counting down.
GTCTCGTTTTGCACATTCTACCATTATTTATCATTATATATATTTCTAGACGTCCTAATATGATTATATTTTTGTACATTAAACTGATTAAAGAGAGCTCCGAATACTGACCAATGAGAACAATCATGCATTTAGTGTGTATTTACAGTTTTGTCAATATCAATTCAAATCGAATGTTGGCAGAAGTTGGCATAAATTGTTCGCACAACAGATACGTCGACACTACCTAACAGTGTCTACTTCGGCACCGAAATAGGGTATTATTTCGTTGCATGTGACGTCAAAGACCATATATATAGCGACATCAAAAGTCAGCCATCTACCATTGCTAGCATCGTTAATGAAAAACAAAATATTCACACTGCTGAACCGATATAAAATTAACATTAAAAACAAAGTGTACCTTTTTTGTTTTTATATACTGTTTTAACAAGGAATACCTAAAGCATAACTCATCAGCTTGTCTATGGATGGTTGATTTTAAAGCCGTTTATCATGATCTGTGTTCATTTTCGTGGACAGAGTAAATTATGTATGTATATATTCTTTAATAGTATAGAAGAAATACTCTTAACCGCACTGTTAGCAAATAATTATCTTATTATGAAACAAACGAGTGGTTCAATTAAAATCACGATTTAATTTTATGGCTGCTTATTGTTTATTTATTTGATTCTAAACCAACGCCGTTATTGGCAAATCAATTGGTCATTACTGTGGGGAGAAAAAGGTTTCCCCACCCATTTAATGAGGGGAGAAAATAGATGCCCCACCCATGTATTGTGGGAAGAAAAAGGTGCCTCCCACCCACGTATTGTTGAGAGAAAATATATCCCCCCATCCATTTATGTTGGGGAGAAAATAGATGCCTTGCCAATTGTTTTGTACAACAAATGGGTGTAGGTGCCCCCACCCATTTATTTTGGGAGACATAGATGCCCCACCCACGTATTGTGGGGAGAAAATGGATGCCTCCCACCAATTTATTGTAGGGAGAAAATAGGCGCCCCCAAACATTTATTGTGGGAAACAATTGCGCCCCCAACACATTTATTTAGGGGAAAACGTAGGTGTCCCTTACCCATTTATTGTGGGGAGAAAATTTGTGCCCACCACCTATGTATTGTGGGGAGAAAATAGATGCCCACTACCCGTCTATTGTGGGAAGAAAATTGTTCCCCGAAAAAAGCAAAAGCTGTCTGCAAACTTACCAGCCCATGCTCAGTCCCCAGGACAGAAAGCTGCTTCCCTAGATGAGGATTGGGTTAATGAATTCGTTAGTGCGTACACCCTTTGTCAGGCTCTCTACATTGAATCAAGATTTATTTGCTTACACTATGCTGTATGATATTGATGAATCGTGTTTGTATCACGGTATAGACTTTTAATTGATATTATTGGAATTGTTTTCAAATACTATACAATGCTACAGTTTAAGAAGTTTTCATAGTTCCCTTTCTTTCACATTCCTAAATTGTATATGTGTTTATTTGCGTTGTATGCATTTGCAATACCAAAATGTTGTGAAAATAAGTTGTTAACGATGAATCAGATGAAACTTTCGGGATTATCCTCACACTCAAGGTTATTTAACGTATATGCAACCAATTGTCGATATCTGGGTCTAACTTACATGTTCAGTACATAAATATAACGGAAAACCGGACGGAGACCTTTTTACAACCTCCACTGAGATATCCTTGGTTTGCTCCTTCATCTATCCGATTAGTTCAGCTGTTGGTTGTTTTTTTTACTACATAGATAAACCTGCTGTCTTTACTCACTAACGGTTTCGACAAATATGGTACAGTTTACTGACCGTAAACAAATAGTTTAATGGTACATAATATGCAATTCCACATGACTGAGAATAGTCATTACTCTCAGTTTTGTTCCAAATTCCAAGCCCAGTTACAAGCTTTGTGCATAGAAGTTAATTTTAATATTGAAGGCTTCCTTCGTTTAAAATCAATCAATCATAATTTATTCATGTTATTAATTTTTTAAAAATAAAATTGAAAGTAGGTATAAATCAGGTATCCCAGGCGGTTGTATGACTATAGCCACTCCACTTGGCTGATCAACCAGAACAAGACACGTATTTCCAGGGAGTCCATAACAGATTCTTGGAAAAGCAGTGTTTGTATTTTTGGCAGATTTCTGAGTGACTTGAAATTAACTAATATATATAATACAGCTTGTAGACAACACAAATATCCACTAAACGTTGGGGGAAATGTATTGATCGATTATTTTGTTGCCAAAAACTTGATGTGTGTCACGCCAAAAGAGAAAAATCCAAGACTTGCCCAGTAACAAAAAACAAACAAAAACAGTGTGCCATAATTACTAATTTTGTTCAAGAATCAATTTTCATACAAAAAACATAACTTTGAAGCCAAAGAATGTTTAATTTTGTCCAAAATTTACATTTATATCTGTTACAAGACTATTTTACAATCCAATAGTTGTATGGATCCAAGAATTTGTTTAGGGTCCATGATTTGTATACGGTATAAGATGTATTGTTTCGAGTCAAGATTCACCAGGCCTATTCTTCCATTACGCCATTAGCATCACACTACACAGCAATCCCTAGACGCAGAACAAAAAACACCACGATAAGATCGGTTTTCTGTCAAAAACAGTGGTGTGAAGTATCGTCAAACCGTTGCTGTTATGAAAACGAAGTTGAAAAAAGAATATACCCTGATTCCAATATTACCACACAAAGAGCCACGAAAAAGTGTCAAAGATAAAGCAGCGAATGATTTGTTTTTATTACAAAACAAACATATAAATCGAATTTATAAACCAGAAATTTGCACAAATGTAGCAAAATCACCAATAATCCTGATCCGCTTCTATCTACTATAGGATATTGGGTTTTTTTCATATACGGACGTTATATTGTGCATCCGAATTAGAGAAATCCCGAACTTCTAAAGACGAAAGAAAGTTTCGACATAAGAATATAGGCCTACATTTAATCAACGGAACTTAACATCATCAATTAATTAAAGTTAGATATTAAACGAGTCATTTTAGAGGCCTCCATTGCGAATCAGATTATTGCAACATTCAATGTCGCATAAGGACATCGCAGCCATTTTGTTCTTTTTATTTCAAATCCTTTATTTAATGTATGTTGGCGACCACCTTGAAATTCCCTGAGCTCAGTTGGACAATGTCGTTGAACTATGCAATGTGCATAATGAACTCATTGCTACTTGTCAAATATATATCCGTTCGTCTCAACATGTCAAATTTTCATTAAAATACCATAGTGTTCCCTTGAGAAACAAAGATGTTTAGTGGATGTCTAGGCTTCAATTATATAAATATCGAAATAATCACACATGCCTCATTTGTTTAGTTATTTGGCGCATTTGACTGCATTTGACCGATACTATGTCCGTCGAATGGAATTATCGCTTGAAAATTTCGATATCCAATATGGCGACGCCCTTGTGTGTCTTTCGATCATTGTTTGTTAATAGGCACATTGGATTGGACGTTTTTTGTTAAGCAGGTTGAAGCAGTTGTCTAACAATTTGTTGGACTGGTTCATTTATAAAGTGTCCTTGAGTAGTCATTTCTTATGAGCACGTGACCAATTTAATGGGAACAAAATTCGTTTGGTACTCGTCAAGGAAAACGAGCAACGAGAGCCATGCTTCAACGTATCATTTGCTCCGAACGATAAATCTGGTAGCACGGTTATCACTCATTAGGCAACGTAACCTGAAGGCTCAGTTCTATCACTGGAGTGGAGTCATATGACAAAACTGTCTATAGTTAGCAAAATGTCAACAACACGAAGCCTTCAAGAATTTCACTCTTTTTGAAAGACTGGTCACTAAACCTCTCAGGTGAGTCAGCGACAGCTTAGTTTACGAATGGCAAACAGCCTTAATTCCCGAAGAAATAACAGTGCTAAAAACTGCACAAAGCACATACCGTATTGAAATCATGTCGGTCCTCATCACAAATTTATTATCAACACGTCTACCATTACAGCATATCTGCTATTTACTGTTTCGATTTTCAAAATGTGTATGATTCGATTTTCTCTATTCTCGATGTTTTAATCAATAGTCAACATATATCATCTAAAGTTTCTTCATGCTTCTGTTTTTTAGTCTTTTTCACTAAGAAGGACTGCTTAAGGTCGGTTTTTGTAGAGTAATTAGAAAGTGTACTTTGACGCTAGAAAATCTTAACTAAACATACGATCAGACACTATAGAGGTGTCACTACCGTATAGCTCGGAAATTTGTCCACCATCTTGTATTCTCATTGGATAATGATGCAAATAATGAATATACGTCGCCAATGATTTCTGTGAGTGATTTGAAACTGATTCCCGATCAAAATGTCTTATCTACTTCGGTCGGCTAGGACTTCATGTAAAGCCGATAACAAGATCTATGTATCACCGTAGTGCTCCTAACAATATATGTCTGATAGCTCGAAAGTCACTCATTAGATAACATAGCTTTTAAGGTTAAACACTGTCCCCAGAGTGGAGTCCTATGACAAACTGTCTGTAGTCCACAAAACGTCTACAGCACGAAGTCCTCAAGAATTGAACTATTTTTGTACGGCTGGACACTTAACACACTCAGATCGAATTACTGAAACAGTCCCTAGTGCTAACCGTATTCAAATTCAAATACCGACAGTCCCTGTCGGTACAGCACATAAGATCTATTTATAAAGGATTAAAGATAGTATTTTTCAATAGTGTCCAACCATATATTTAGTATCGATTTTCCGGCGTCAAAACACATCTTCTCATTACACAAAAAAAAACAGGCCTAAAGCAGTCGTTGTGAGTGAAAAATACTTTTGTTTGTTTTTGGTTTAGTGTAAATTATTTTCACGTTAGACGCAGCAGATAAATAATATCCTTAAAACCTTCAACACAATAGGCTATTGTAACAAAACGTCTAATTTTGGATTGTCGGACTCGATGAAAAGCTAGGCAATTGCTTCGCATATCTTGGATTTGACCACGGTTATCAAATTCTTAGTTTGTTGGTGTCTCAACTAAGTGTACGACAAGTGATTTTCTGGTTTCTTTCAGGGTGTACTAGTTGCTGGAACTATACAATTCACAAAGCAAACTTGAAATTCTCGCTCCTTCAAGTTCAAATCCTTTATTTAACGTTTGTTGATGATGCACTTGGACTTCGCTCAGCTCATTGGGGAATGTTGTTGAACTATGTTATGTGCATAATTAGCTCATAGTTATTTGACGATATAGATTCGACTCCCTCTTCATTATCATTGGTTTCATCCCTAGTTATTATGGTTTCTCTTAACAGGTCAAATTTTCAGCACACAAACCAAAGTGTTCCCTTGAAAAACGAAGACGTGTAGTAAATATCTTGTCTGCAATTACATTAATACAATAAAACTGGTCCACTTTTTGAATTGTTAATTGAGCCTGAAGTAAACGAGAACAGTCAGATGAAGATATGAATATTGTTTTCCAAAGATTTGTCATCAATTGCAAATCATTACTTCTTATCTTTTTCGTTCGACTGGGACTTCAAAGAAAGAGGACAGCCAGAGCCATGTGTCACCGCAGCGTTTCTTAGAATGATATATGCCTGATAGCTGGATAGTCACTCATTAAGCAACGTGACCTTACATGTTCAATTCTGTCCCCAGAGTGGTGTCATCTGACAAACTATATGTAATCCACAATACGTCTACAGCACGGAGTCTTCAAGAACTGAACTGTGTTTTAACGGCTGGAAACTAAACCATGCATATCGAATCACCGAAAGCTTACTTAACGAGTTGATAAAAGTCTCCATAAAGAAATTACATTACAACGTTTAAAATATCACAGAGCGCAAACCGCCTTGAAATTATTTTGGGGCTCTGTTCAGATGTATATCAAAATCTCTACGAGTGCTGCATATCTTTCATTTACTGTTTTGCTTTGCAAATGGTGTATATGGTGTATTTTCTCCAATTTTCGATTTTTGAACGAAGATGTAATTACCGCGTGACAAGTATAACAGACTAATTGCGACATGAACATTTTCTTTTTAACCAATACTCATAATATAATCAGTCAAAAAAGAAACTCATAAATTTCTAAATATTTTCTTGAAACTTAAAACAAGAGATATTATTATTAGGCAGTTCGTGTGAGCATACATCAAGGATAAAGCATGTTTCCTTGCGTTCCTAGTCACGTGACTTTATGAGACACGTGCAATTGAGACCACTTTAATACAGTAGAGTGACATCTCGGGAAAACAAGTTCCTACAGCAAATTTTCCGTTAATTTGCAATGCCATGACTGTCAAACAATCAACGTGAACGTGCCATTGTCATGCTGAACGTCGGTCACTGACGTTGCCAGGGTTATGGGATATAGTCGACGGACTATCCATGATCTTCGGACACGTCTCCAACAAACTGGCACCTCAGCAGTCCGACCTGATTCGGGTAGACCACGTGTGATGACACATGCAGGAGACCAACAAATCGTCTGATCTCATTTGCGTAATCGATTTCTCACTGCAACGTCCACTAGGAATGAATTGTTTAGAGGTCGTGTGACTGTCCAAACTATACGTAATCGCCTGCGCACTGCTCGGCTCTATGCCATATCATGGACCAATTTTAACCCAGTTACGCCGACGTCAATGGCTTCTCTGGGCACAACGACATCTGAGATAGACTCAGCGTGATTGGAATAGGATCGTTTTAGTGACGAATCCAGATTCACTTTGCACTTCGCTGATAAGAGAGTAAGAGTTTGGAGGAGATGCGGTGAACGGAACGCCCACTGTTGTGTGCAGGAGGTGGACCGTTTTTGGGGGCGGTAGTGTTATGGTTTGGGGTGCCTTTAATGGTCCTGCCCGTTCCTGACTGATGGTCGTTCAAGGAAACCTAACTGCTACATGACACAGAGATCACGTGCCCATTCCAGAGCTTATGCCATTCATGGCAGCTCATGGCCCAGGTCTGACATTCCAACACGATAATGCCAATTTCCTAGAAATGCAGGCATCAATGCCATGCATGGAGTGACTCTCAAGGTCTCCCGACCGTAATCCCATAGAACATGTACGGGATGTGTTGGGCAGAAGACTCGGTCAAGTAAGGAACCCTCCACAGAGTTTCCAGGAACTTGGTGCCGTGTTGGTTCAATTATGGCGACGCATCCCCCAAGATGTGTTCAGACGCATCATTCAATCCATGAGGAGACGATGCGTCGCAGTTGTGAACGCTCATGGAGGGCATACGCGCTATTGCAGGCTTTCATCAATGTGTAACTTACCATTTTTACTCTGTAGCATTTCCGCCGAAACTGGCTACATTATTGTACACTGTCCTTAGTGGGAACACAATGGAATTTAATCATTATTTAAAACCACTTTTCTTTTATGTTCAACTTGTCGACATCCAAACGAGTGTGAAGTTTTTTTTTCGACTGTGTTTTCATTACCGTTGTCAGTACTTGTCACCTATACGTCACTTTGTTCTGTCTTCCACGTTTTGAAGTGTTATTTCTATTAACATCGAACACATGTAGAGCTGCAGTTCCAGCCTGTTTATGTGATATTTAATACACTTAAAATTGTTTTTCAGGATTGAATTGAAGTCCAATTTATTTTGCCTCTTAATTTTTTTTTTCATCCCAGTCGAGACAGTTTCCACGACGACTGCTTAAGGAACTATTTAGGGGAATATGATGGGGCAAAGTGAAATTGTTTCATCTCTCGGACAATTGATGCATAACATGACCAGATCAAGGCCTACTGATTTGACGCTGTTCTATTTTGTGAAGAATCCAACTTGTGCTTTCCTGTGATAAACTTGAATTTTCACGTTTGAAACCAATATTATTCATATGCAAACCTACTTCGCTTTGCTTCTATCGTGTGACGTATTAAGTTAGCCTAGTTTTGATGGGAAATCTCCCCTGAACCAGACCGTCGATATAAGCCAATCACAGCTAACCATGGATACACGGCAATCGGTCTGAATTATTTTTAGGCGAACAATTCTGGGTTTGCAAGCAAAAGTTGAGAATTTAGGCTAACTAACATCACAATTGTGGGTAAGGATTTGAAGATGAACTATTTAACTCACACGGACAGGTGGTATTTATTTATTTTATGTGATTAATGGAATCGGTTAAATTTCACCACGGTATATATACACGCTGAGTCGACGAAGAGTGCCCGCCCTTGTATTATCGACGACCTCTATGGTACCGAGCCCTTGTACTTTATACTAGTTTACTGGGTACGAATTCGGATCGCCCTGAACATTCGTGCACCAGCGAACGGTAAACGTCGATGTTGGCGTTGCAAAACGGAGCCAACATATGATCTTTTTGAGGTCGGTTCCGAATGGGTTGTGCGGTGCAGTATAGCATATGCTATATAATGACGTGGTTGTTCGGTGACACAAGTGATGGAGCCGGATGTAGCGTTCTTGTGCTGCAGTTGTTATGCGAAGTTGCCAGTACTTCGGGGCCGGTCTTCTGCAGATTGAAATCGCTGAAACCACTTTCAAACCTGTTCAAAACGCGTGAGATGGTGATCTGTCTGACATTTCGCGTGCCGGGGACTTACGCGACAGCGATTCACCGAGGCTGGAGGCGGCCAATCTCGCCATGTTGAAAATCGTGTAAAGTGAAATGGGAATTGCACATTATTGCCAGAATCGCAGGTTTAAATACCAATTACCGCCCCAGTATTTTCCCCAATTTTAATTTGCATTCAGTGTACATGTAGTTGGCCATGTTGTCCCATTCCGGAAGCATTGAGTAACATTATCATCCATGGCTTTTGTACACAAGAAACGAGATTTGTTTTAAATAAAAATTAACCACATTTCAAATGCGTTTCTTTTTTGAGTTTCTATAACAGACTGAAAGCCATGCATCAGAAGCCTAACGTTGTTGACAAAATCATCATTTCTTTGCTGATGTTTTATATACAGAAAATTATTTTAAAAAGTGATTTTAAAATGTCAACATTGCACTATTTGATTTCTTTATTTTCTGGTATTAAAACCAAAAATATTTGAAATGATCGGAGCAAATTCACAAGCCAGTACACGGTCATATAATTCTGTACACAAATATCATAGCCATCAACTCCCCTATAAGTCTGTACACGTCATATAATTTTGCACACAAATCACATGTCCTATATTACTCTCTTACAAGCCTGTACACGGTCATATAATTCTGCAAACCTCTGGCCTATATTAATCTCCTACAACCCTGTACACAATCGTATTCTCGCGAGAATTTATATAGTGGACGAGTCTAAGACAACTCTCGTATGCTATGTCAGGCCATCGCGCATTAATTTCTCCCAATATTTGGGGCTACCTATGCCAAAGCCCAGCAAATAAAAGAAGTGCAAAACAAGATGGATTAGGTGTATCTTAGAGTCAATGTCTCGGACGTAGGAAGTAGAATTGATTTTATTTTAGAATGGCCTGTACACGGTCATGTAATTCTGCAAACCTCTGGCTTATATTACTCTCCTACAAGCCTGTACACGGTCATATAATTCTGCAAACCTCTGGCCTATATTACTCTCCTACAAGCCTGTACACGGTCATATAATTCTGCAAACCTCTGGCCTATATTACTCTACTACAAGCCTGTACACAGTCATATAATTCTGCAAACCTCTGGCCTATATTACTCTCCTAAAAGCCTTTACACGGTCATATAATTCTGCACACACACCTCTGGCCTGTATTATTCTCATACAAGCCTGTACATCGTCATATAATTTCTGCACACACACCTCTGGCCTGTATTATTCTCATACAAGCCTGTACATCTTTATATAATTTCTGCACACAAACCTCTGGCCTATATTATTCTCATACAAGCCTGTACATCTTCATATAATTTCTGCACACAAATCTCTGGTCTATATAACTCTCCTACAAGCCTGTACACTGTCATATAGTTCTGCACACAAACCTCTGGCCTATATTACTCTCCTACAAGCCTGTAGGCAGTTATATAATTCTACACAAAGCCCTTAAAGTGAAAAGGATTCGCACGTTTGTGGAACATATATTTGATGAAATGAATTTGAAGGTTGTGTAATAAACTAGTATTATACACATATGAAAATGGAACACAGTGCACCAGTTTAAAGCTAATGTAATCACAGCACATTATTGTCAAGTATGAGAGCATGTCAATGTGAAGCTCCCTCCAACTGCCAGAATTCAACATAGTAAAGGCAAAACCTCAGTCCTTTATAATAAACAGTTAGATTTATTTAAAAAAGAGGAGACAGTACATATTAACAGATGTTCTATAGAGAAAGTCAAAGAAGCCAGTGTGGTCCACCTTAACTAAATACAGGCAATACACACCATGGAGAAAAGAACAGTCATATTAGTTAACTAAACAGAGCAAATTAGTTAGACGATTTTGAATTGACATCCGCTTCAATATTACAAATATGAAAAAACAAACATTTGAATCTGAAAACAGAAATTAATTGTTCCAGATATTTTAACCACCATGTTCTTAACAAAACAAAACCCCAATAAATCGTGGCAAGTGTTTGTGTAACTGATGAACAAATATAACCGTGTATAAAAACAAAGGGCTCATTGGTCCATTCAAATTAGTCTCCTAACAAAAACATATCTTGCTGAAAGTCAATGCATGTTCTTCTTACGGAATTTAACAGTTTTGTTTAAATGTTGATTGTACTAAATACAAGGATCTCGAAGTCCCATAATTTGTACAGCCAGCCGGCCATAACCAGATTTGCTGTTATAATCACCATACACCATTATCAATAACAAGTCGGAGTTAGCAAGCTTGTGTAAAGTAAAACAATTCTCAAATCAAAATATGGTCAAACTAAAATAACAGTCAACTTGATCCCCAATAACTTCACAAAACTGGCAAACGTGATACCTTAATAACGATTGATGGTATCTTTGTGTGACAATCATGAAATGAGGTAACTACAGTTCTTCACCTATACTGGGTTATAATAAATATATAAAACTCAATTTACTTTCAACTACACTGTGTGTTCAACATGTAAACCTACAAGTTAATATATCCATACAAAGTCAAATGTATGATTTGATATTGTTTTAAAGGTACCAGATAATAAATGCAGTGGTGACCTAGATGTCAGACTTCTTAGTATTTTCCCCATCAAACAGACTTGATGCCAAGTAAAGCAAATCATTAAAAATGTATGCGTAGGATCTAGTGACATTTAGTCTTTATGTTTTAATGTATGCGTGTGATCTAATGACAATAAATCAACAATACACAGGCAGCAGCATGGTCCATTCAAAAAAAAGTTGTAGATAAATTGGAAAACAAACCGGTCCCATGACTGAGAAAATGAAAAATATTAATTGCACGGAATGTAGATTTTAGCATATTTGTTCTTTAAATTAACAGAATCATCAAAGACAATGTATTTTTCAGCTGATCACTGAATCAGATATAGATATTCCATAAAAATGTCAAAGTTCAACCCACTTCTGAAACCCACTTCTTAGCAGTGACCATTCAGTACAGCGCTGCGAGTCCACAGTTGTATAATCTACGTGTACAGGTATCATTTTACATTTACTGATATAAATCTTGTAAAAACTCACATTTCATGTAAATTCAACTGGCCCAGATCGTTAACTGATGTACATTCCATGCATATTAACTACATATGTTTTAACATGTATGTGAAGGCAGCATAATATAACAATGGTGTTTAGCTTCTTAAATCATTGTACCAAAATACAAGCAATACTATTTGTTTATTACATGTACAAAGTAGAAAATGTCTAAAAACACCCTCAGACCATCTCATATATCTCTTATACCCTAAATTGGTCCCCTTTATTAGTAGTAAAAAAAGTGTTATATGCAAGTGTGTATCTCGTGAACATCTCATTCATCTTGGTCCTTTGTACCGTGTTTCAAAATCCTGGTGAATTCAACGTAATTAAAATCCCCTTTCTTGATGGGGGCATCACGGAAAATTTCATCGACCTAAAACAAAAACCATCAAAAAACATAAAAAATTGTTCATCATAAAGTTTTCTAGGCAAAATAAAAAAAATAAAACAGATCTTAAGGTCCCTACAGTTTGAGTATTCTTCTACATAAACATTGTAGAAGCAAGTTCAGGAAGTTTTTATTCTTTTTCAGGAGTTTTCAAGTGTAGTGTGATGGTTACATGTTTTGGATTGTTTGATTGGTGTTTAAAGCGGTACTCACAGGAACTTCCCTTATATGATGACGTATTGCCCATTTCACACTGCTTCTTGCCGTATTACAGTGGAAAACCAGGATGAAACCTTGTAAAAACCACCACCGTGATTGTCGGAGCTACAACTTGTGACACCATCATATAACCTCAACAGATGAACTCTATCCTATGAACGGCTTAGAAAGTGTACTCACTAGTCACTAACCCTCGGCCAAAGGCTACATGCTTTGGAACAAATTACATGTAGCTTAGACTATAAGTAGACAGTTTGTTTGATTAGGGTTTAATGCAATACTTATTTCACTCACATGACGGTGTGCAAGCCATATGGGTGAAAGAAACCAATTTCAAGCCACTGGCAACACAAAAATACAATCACAGGGTGTAATACAAAGATATCCCAAAACAGATTGGTCACTTTAATAAGCAGGAAGGATCAAATTCTTATCAAAGCTTATTCTAACAATGACATGATGCAAAATGGTGGAGCCTTGGTAGACTTCCCCATACAGATCTTAACCTATGTTCTTAATACTAATTAGAAATAAATGAGTAAGTTTTACCTCATCTTCAGTGAAGCGGTCACCCATGGTTGTGAGAAGATCTCGTAACCTCTCCTCTGGAATGTAACCTACAATGGATCACCACACAGTGTTACCGAGAACAAGTCACATTCAGTACTATTATAGCCTATATAATCATGTTACAAGTCAATTTCAGTACTTTTATAGCTAAAGAACCAGCTTACAAGTCTTTTTCAGTAATTGAATAGAAAAAGAACTATGATAAATATCAGAGAGCACCATAGCCAAAAGGTGCTCCTTCTCAATCACTCGCTTTCTGTTGACCTTAGCTCAGAGAGCTCCACGGCCATAGGGAACTCCCTCTCAATCACTAGCTTTCTGTTGACCTCAGCTCAGAGAGCTCCATGAGCTCCCTCTTAACCACCTGCTTGATTTTGGTAAAACCAGATCTTTTCATGGCTTAAAATAACCTACTTGCCTATAACATCAGTTTTGAGTATATAAACAAGCTGAGTAGCTAGCAAGGTCCACCAGTAGAGCCTTTTTTTTTTAAATAAATGTTATCATCCCCGTCAAATTTCCTTTTCCTATTTTTGTTTGAAAACCATTTTGGTACAATATGCAATGTCGGTCATATTTTTTGCGATACCTAGTGAAATACAGGCACATCTATGGTATTAACAGAAAAAGCCAAGCATGAAGTAAATATCTGAATTTGAGTGACGGCCCTTTTGATTTGCAGAATTAAATGAAATATAATCCCATCGGTATCTTAACTGGAGGAAACTATTTTCAAAATTGAAATATATTAAACATATGCAATGGCTGCCATTTAGTTTAGCAAAATTTGGAGAAATTATCATGTTGGTGTGAGTATTAAAAAATTATACAATGGTGACTGTATTGCTTTGCAGGATTTGATGAAATGCAATCCTATCCTATGTCTTAGTAGAGCTAATTCAGGTTTCAAGTTAATCTGTGAAGTTGATCTCAAAATCATTATGCTCAGAACTTGAATATAGGCTTGAATATTGCAAAAT
>JARFOD010149670.1:0-12573 GCA_031763545.1 Mopalia muscosa | reverse complement strand
AAAAAACAAATATACGCTTGAGAAATGGTATTTCCACATTTAATTACCTGATACTAGTAGCAATAGTAACCTTTTATAGTGAGGTCGTCTGTCACGTACATGTAGAAACACCACAATCATACCAAACTCACGGGACTAGCCGAGAACATCCACCAAGCTGGTACAAATGCATTGGCAAGGTAATGAGTGAATTGATGCCTAATACAGTGACAGAAATAAGCTCAAATTAAAAGATCGCTTCATGTGTTTTTGACTCCCTGCCATTTTACCGCTGCATCACAACGAAAGCATCCCATGCGCATGTGCAACGCGACTATGGGCCCCTTTTTTCAATAGAAATAACGTTAGACCGATGGTCTCCGTAAACCTGAACTAAACTGGCTTTGTGCATACCACGGACTTGAGTTACTGGTTTTGTTAAACTTGTGGTTTAGCTAGATCGTTGGTCCGGGCTAAACCGGGTCTAAGTAAACCAGCTGTATGCATATGGGCCTCTGTGTCTAGAATCTAACTTTCGCCCTCTTATCCACGAAACAACTGTCCATGCTGTCACCAATGGTTGGATTATATTTTCTCTGTTTCAGAACAGAAGTGCGTCCTAGTCCATTTGGTGAATGAACGTAATAACCAACAGTATCTATATGCTAGACATACTTAGTGAACTTTTAGAGGCATGCGTGTTTTGCAAAAGGCAGTTTCAAAACGTTGTTGGCCTCTAAAAATGTCTCTATATAACAACGGATACGGACGATGTAAAAATATTAAGAAAATTACACAAAACGTGTATCCAATAAAGCCTTGTGTTATGTTTAACCAATATGGGGACGATATTCATAGTCATTCTTCCGCTTCCTTATCTTATTGTTTCACATAACTTTCTGATGATATAAAGATTATTAATATGAGACTACAATTGCAATCAGGAAAAAAACACAACAACTTTTCCACATTATATATGCTAAAACAAAAGTCAAACAATATTATTTCGTATAGATCTGCACAAATCATCCTGTAAATTGTCAAACTGTAAATAACCAAGTGCTTATCCTAGAACTATCCTCTGTTCTAATATCAGCTTTATATGACCTGGTGAATGTTGAAGTAGACTTAAATGGCGATTGCCGTCTTTATTAAAATGTTTATAGTCTGGTGGAGGTAACAGTAGCATTAACTTGGGATTGTCGAAGTTATAGCCGCTATATATGGGCAGATGGAGGTAAAAGTAGAATTGACTGGCGATTGCCTTAGTTATACCAAGCTATATATTGTGATTGTCGTCTTTATAAAGCTACACATGGCCTAGCGGAGGTAAAAGTAGAATTAACTGGGGATTGCCGTGACGACAATAAGACAGCATCTCAACACAAACCAAGTCGTTATCTAATTAAAGAAGTCTGATGAAGCTGGAATAGGACTGAGCTGCTCGGACGGATGATTAGGTCTTCACCGATGTGCCTCATTCAAGTGGATTAGCTGGCGAAAGATGGAACAAGTTGTTTCCATTACCGTTCGATACAGATCCTCGCCAACGATTGGCTATCCAACACATCAACGTAAAGTAATATTCACCTGTTATTGACTTATCACTGCAGTGCACGTGTCATTATGGCCCTGTAAACCTGTAAATAAATCAAGGACAGTAACTCAAAATACACCCAGCTACCTGTAGCTGATGCAAAACGACAAGAACAAGGAGCTGGCTAGCGTTCTATATCACCTTGGAGATAAAAGGAAGAAGGGCTATAACAGTAAGGCGGTCTCTGGTTTTCCTGACTTGCATGTTAATATACCTGTCTGTCAAACTAGGAAATCCTTGTCGGTTGATTATCGAGGCGTGTCTATAGGTCTAGTGAGCCTGTTATGTTCAGACATAACTTCAGTTACACCCTGATCAATAACACAGTGTGCACCATTCTAGTGAGCAGATTGTCCTGACGAATATGGTGTGTTACAGGCGCGGTCCTACTTAACACATCGGGTCCTCCAGATCAAATGATATTGTCATACAAATGGAACCTCTGTCAAGCGGTCCGTGTGAACCTAGAAGAAACCAATAATTGTCTCGGTGAAAGGATAAGTCCTGGTTAAATTCAAATAAGTCATACTCTAAAATGTATTCTCCAAGTTTTAAACAGAAAATTCTTAATCTGCCATTGCCGGCTAAACTATTATCGATGAAGGAAGAAATCAAGAGCTACCAGTTCTGGAAAGCGGTTCGCTGTGAGTTCCTCGTCACCCTAATCTTTGTAGTTGTTGGCTGTGGATCAACAACTGTCTGGAAGACACCAGTCAACGATTTGAAGGTCGCCTTTGCTTTTGGTTTGGCCACAGCGACTCTCGTCCAGTGTGTCGGTCATATAAGTGGTGCTCACATCAACCCGGCTGTTACTATAGCCATGTTGGTCACCGGGAATATCACTGTGTTGAGGGCTTTAATTTATATGGTCGCCCAATGTATCGGGGCTATAGCTGGCTCTGGTATTCTTTATGGCGTTACCCCGGTCTCCGTCCATGGGAACCTGGGAGCGACTGTCTTACACAAAGATATGGGTAAAGGACAGTCTTTCGGTGTAGAATTCATGATCACATTTCTTTTAACGTTTACTTACTTCGCTAATCTGGAACCAAAGAGAGCGGATATGGGATCACGGTCCCTATCTGTTGGTTTGGCTGTTACACTCGGACATTTATTTGCCGTAAGTTTATCCAATGCTGCTTGTGCATAGACTTACTGTACTCAACGAGTTCTGCCTCAACACACAATGTGAAATAAATCGTACTTATATAAATAGGGTTGACAGTTTTGTATGGCACGAAACTAAAACATACAGTAGGCAAAATTCGAATACAGCGTTTGTTTGACTGTTAGGAGCATTGTATATAGAACAATTATAATCCGTTGTAATTTACAAATAATGATTGTCTTATTATACTTTTTTTTCAAGGGAATCATTGCTGCTTATATTTTATTTGATTGATCTCTGTGGCAGTTTACTTTACGTTGTACATCATTTATGGATAATCAGACGAGTTGTTGTTATGTATCGCTCGTTTAATAGTGAGTGCAATTTGAGAATTTCCTGTGTTGTAATATAAATACAACAAGTTACCATCAGCACTCAACTGAATACAACAAGTAATCATCAGCACTCAACAGACACAATTTCATAGTTTAAAACTCAGGTTTACCATTTATATAATAATGGAGACAAACACTCAAGTGGAGATACATATTAGTCAGTTCATATTACAAACTAAAGAAAACACTACACCCAGATAGGCTTGCAATTCTTAGAAATATATGAGATAGTAGTTCTAAATAATGCCTTATCCTTTCAATTTGCTTGTCAATGTAAATATCAGGTGTCAACTTTATAAGGATAAACTGTACACTTTCCATGGAACGACTACAGTACCTCCAATCCACTATTGTCTCCGTTCATAAATGTTTTTTTAAAATATTTTTCAGTATAAATACACAGGAGCCAGTATGAACCCCGCCCGCTCTCTGGGACCAGCTGTCATTATGAACATTTGGACAGATCACTGGGTAAGTATTGTATCGACAACACAGTTTCATACCATATGATATCTAAGCTAATTGATAATTAAGAATATTCCATCATATTTTGTATGTTATTGTTGTACAGTTCTTACGAAAATTTCCGCATAAATCAACCGAACAGAAAACTAATTTCATCTATATTAAATCTTTTTACAGGTGTTTTGGGTGGGCCCTGTACTGGGTGGAGTTTTGGGTGGATTTACATACGAATATACACACGACTCCTCAAATAATATCCAACATTTTCGTCGTTCTTTCCGTCGGAAACCATCTACCTTAAAACGTTCTAGAAGCAACGTTAGTAATAATTCTGTGTCTACAGAGATGACATTTACAACACAGTCGGAAGATTTACGTGTGTGAATATTGTTGTCTGTTTCATGTTTAGTGTGACATCGGCACAACACCCTCACTATTGGTCCAACTGTATTATTTTGCGAGGATCCAAGGATAATATATCGTTCCTGGAATTCACGAAGATTATGATAATGTGAAAAATGTTGGTCCGAGTTCTTGAACACAAATGTTGAGACATGTGGAAGAAGAAAGACTAGTAGTTGTGGAATGCGATACCCGTGTCACATTCAGGCGATAAATGATTGTGATTGTGCAAAACACTACTGTTCTAAGAGTATTACAGATTTTGGAAAAGTGACACCTATACCGCTAACAGAGACTTATTGAATGTGGGGTAGTATCACCCATATCGTAGTGAGTGTATTTCCTATTGGAGAGAGACGACACCAAATTGTGGTGAAATAACAACCAATGCTGAATATGGGACACACATTGAATATGCTTAAACTGCAGGTCATCCACATTAAAGTCAACTAATCTCAGTTGCTGCTTTGTTGTATGAGACAACGATGAAACAGTCAGGAGAATTACATATTCAGGGCGACACGCCTAGTTGTTGCATACGTGGCCACAAGTGTTTGATCTTGGCGAAACGAGGCAGTTAACGCCAATGCCAACGATACATTGATATCCGATTATAGTGAGGACTTACGAACCTTACCCACATGTTATCGTAAGGTCCTCACGTCTTATCTGTTGGGGCATTTAAAAAACGTTTGCTGATCCATGTTATTGTGTTGTTATAATACATCATGTTATACGTCATTTACAAAAGCGTGAGTCTTTTAAACAATATTGGTTGTGATTGATTAAGTCATTGCTTACAACTCATATCGATGGGCGAAAAACATTTTTAGAGTCATTATAGTGTTTCCGACAATAATACATTGCCATGTTAATCATTTACTTTGAATCAAATTGTCAAGGTCATGCAGCTTTCTTTGTGTCATATCCGGAATACGCCACGTTGTTATAATAAATTTAGATACGATCTCAGGCAATGGTGTAGATTACCATATTTCAGTGTACTAGTATTGATGAGGAATGATGATAAACCCAACGGAATGTGAAATTTGTGAAAATGTTCAATCGAGCGGTTCTTTCAGTCTGCTGGAGCTCCTTGATCGATCATGTTAAAATATCGCTCCATTTGGTTTCTTTTCTTAAGTCAATCCACTTAATGATATTTCATCCAAGGACAACACTGTTACGCTAGGGGGTGTTGTAATATAAAGTGTCAGTTCGGATGAGTACATTTTTGTTCTTTTAACGAGAGACGGAGAGATAAATAAAACTAAATATATGTGTGTGTAATCCACAAATCAAACATGTAGACAATATATAAATTGGTCATAGATGAAACATATAAAACTGTCCCGTATGTTCTTTGATCTTTTACCTTAACTATCTCAGCTGATAGACAAGCGTGTTTTAGGGCCTTGCCTACAACAAGAAGGTTTCGCTTACTATGATTATCTAAGATATAAGATACTCTAGTAAACAACATTCGGATTTGTCGCCTCAATCATTTCATATTATCCTGTCAAATGAATTAAATCCCCCCCTCTCTAAACGCATGAATTTTAAACTAACTGTTATGTACAGAAATGTTGGTGTTTTATCCCTAGAGAGCCGAATAACGCCAACCAGCTATTTGCTCAAATGAAACCATTGACATAAGCTGTACGTGGACGGGATGGAGGGAGGATAAGTCAGTAATAAAAATGATTTAATATAGATTCAGAATGTTAATCAATTCATACATCAGTTCCGGATATACTTATCCGTTGTGTGCGAACATACTGCGGTTACACAGCAGAATAAAGATTTATGCAAATTCTCACAAAACCAATCACGTTACTGCCATTGAATGATGAGATTTGCGTTACAAAGTCACGACAACACAATGACTTTCCTAAACTGACGTTGCCACCTCACAGGAAACGCAGGGTATCTGGCCTATTCCTCAACCCAGATGGATGTTTTTTGCAGAAACAACAGTCTTAACATTGTAATCTTTAAAAAAAAACATAATATTCCCTGTAATTGGAAACCCACATTCCTTTAATAATAATATTATGTGAATGTGCAATTTTACCTGTACTGCTCATAAGAAAAAATCGTGGATTTCTTGTACCCTACTGTTATTAGTGACAACGTTTTATAATTTTAAAAACGAAAATCACGATATTGCTAAAACATCGTGAGTATTAACTCCTGCATTCACACTGATGTTTTTGTGAGCTCAACCAGCAGGCATTCACCATCTTAGACAGGGTTGATATTTAAACATGATTATACCAAAATCATTCGTTTTATTTGTGTGATATTTAGTAAGTTGTCTCGAATTGAAATAAATTGTAATTATTGAGTCGTGGAGATCATTTAATAATTATGAATTACACCATGTTTGATATCTTGGTGATTGTGTTTTAGAGGACAGGATCGTTTGTGCACGTGGTCAAAAACGTGTTAATGTACACGCCGATGATATAAATAAATGCTCACACTTTAACATTAAAAATAAGACAAATATCAGCAGCGATTTGCCATCAAGATCCTTCATCAATCTCAAATGCAAGTAAATCAGGAAAAGAAAGGATTAAATGGATCGATATTTTTCTAATTGAAATGAGCTTCTTTTAAATCAAATCAGTTTTGTGATTATGTTTATGAATCCCGATACTTAGCGTAAGCTCCTTGACTACATAAACAGATTTTTGCTATAACATAAACACGTTTGCATGGTTCAGTACTATTACTTTGCTAACGGTTTTGTCCTTATCTTGGGATATCCCAAAATAACGAAAATACCGGTAATCTTCACTTTTTAAAAGACACAAAAATTATTCTTGTGGTTAACCTTGCGAAATGGTGGTCGCATAACAATACATTGAAAGATTTATTGTGTTAAAAGTGGTGTACAATTTTATAGAACTTTAAGTTTCAGTGTCGTAATACGACACCACAGATTTGTACCTTACAATTTACGCAAATAGCGGATAATAATACCTCACATGGAAAGTTGCCGTTTATATTACACTGTTCTCTGTATTACCGTCAGATATATGTGTAGATTGCGTGAGAAATGAGTGCTCGGGGCTCCTCTATTATTTTATGTCATTATTCCGATCTAACACCCAGGTAACCCAACAACGTTGTGGATAACTAAGCCGGAGTAGAAAGTGGATTGAATCAGCGGCCCTTTTACAAATATATCTTAGGTTGCGTAAAATGTAATAATCATGACGACCAGCACTGAAGACATAGTGTTGCCATGGCAGCTACGCTAAACTTACGCTAAGATCTCTTTGTGAAGAGATGGAAGGTAAGAAATCAAGTAATTGTGCTATAAGGAAATATTGATACCGAAACTTTGACTTTCATAAAGTATATATTTCAGCACGTTTATAGCGGCAGGTTCGAATGACGATAACCAGTAGGATTGGTTTAAGCAACAGTTGGAGAAGCCTGGGTTGTCTTGTTTGTTAACGTCAGGAATTATATTCGCCTCGTCTATGATCAAATATTTCTTTGTACAAATTGAAATTCCCTTCACCAAAGAATGTCAGTGATTTAATGGTTTTAATCAACGGAGGAGGAGAGGCGGCTGTGGTGGGTTGGGAGGGGGATCGTTTAGACCCCAGAAAAAAAAGATATACCTAGGGACTTAATAATGACGTCGACGTAGCATGGATTCGATATGACGGCACAGCATATAGTAATCGATTTCTTATTACAATTTTACACCAGAAGTTTGATTACTTGATCAACAAAACAAATGGAAAAAAATATTTTGTGTGGTGTGCTGTTATGAAAGTTATGAAAATTGATATGTTAAGAGTTAGTTATTTTATTCTGGAAGCACTCCATTGACATAACAACAATCATCAGTTTATCAGTTCATTTGACATACTGTGCATGAGTTAACAGCATTTACCTTTGCGATTCTAGATGCTACAACGGTCGGTTAGAGCGCTGGTCCTGCTGACCAGAATTACATAGCCTGTATCCCGGTGGAAGCAAGCAATGATTTCTTTTTCTACAAGAAAAAACAATTTATAACAGCAAACAAGAGTTTTATTTAACTCAACATACACTTTCAAGTGGTGACATATAGACCCTTAATGTATGCGATAAACATGATAACGACAGACATGATAAAATATGGTATGAACTATGTCATCTAAGGAAGTATACAAAAAAAAAATCATTCATTCAAAATTATGATTCATAAAGCAGACTCAGAGTGGACAAGAGATGGTGAGGAGGGAACTAAGACATCGAAAGTAGAAGAGTCAATTGGGAAACCAAGGACCGTAGAATTCCATAACATTGGGTTTTCAGAGTAACATGGTAACCACATATATTGTGAATCCTATATATTGACAAATATGACACAATACTCATCCTTGTCTGAAAATTAAAAAGATTAATACATAATGGTAAAAGGCACATCTTCAGTTGTTGGAGAATTTGCTGACCAGTTTTCTTTAAAGATAGTCCTAATAGTTTCCGAGTCTTGCTCTGGAAACGAAATTCATTTCTGTTTTTGAAAAGTTCAAGATTGTATCAATAAAAATAATTTAAAAACAAATGTGAATCCATAATACAACTACAACCAATGATAAAAGTGCCTAAAGCGATAAAACTGTATATTCCTCAGAGACACATACATCAGGGAATTTAACTGAAGAGATATGAATCTATCCCCACTTAGTTTTAATTCAAGACCATTAATTCACTCGACTTCTGTATACAGTGTCATTGTGACAAGAGACATTTCTTTTGAACATAAGAGCAAACAAAAGGGAACAATTTTATTATAGCTTACACTTATAGCAGAAATTATGATTTGATATACATGTATAAAATCAAAATTTCAGGTTTATATGACGTAATGCATGAGAAAAAGACAATATAATATGTAGATAATATTTCTGATTCTTTAAAGAGTAGTGTCACTGCGGAAAATAAGATGTCACATTTTCAGTAGTTCATCAATAGATAGGGCCTACTGGATTGTTGTACCAACTCCCTATTCTTTTTTCTATTGGTGCCATATCTGAATTTTTGACGATTTTAAAATCAGATTCCAGACTTTTTATGTGCCTTGTTGAACGTTCTCCATTTAAGTTATGTAGTAGATTCTATTTCTCTGTTATAACAGTCCATTACCGTTATAAATTGGCAATTTGTATCAGATTATATTTTGTTATTTGTAAGGATATAATGCAGAATTTTGTCTCAAATAACACGTCTCGCTTTGATATTCTCATTTTATCTGTATAAATTTGAATTCTCTATGAGATTACATTTTTCTGTTGTTTTTACTTCGAGCTCATCGGTATCAATTTGAATTCTGTTTGACATTCACCTTCTCAATCCGCCAAAGAAAAACACTTCAGTAGTTTGAAGAATGAGAAATAAATCAGTAAATTCCAGGTAAGAGAGACACCTGATTGTGTGTCCTTGACATATGGAACGTCGTAAGTCAGCATTAGTCTCCATTAATATTAGACAGAAGCGTCAAGGGTCCATGTGGTGAGCTGATTGCCAATAAGGGACACGTGATGAAGATAACATATGTAATTCCTATCGGTTACACTCGCATTTAAAACGAAGCGGCATTTACAGCCCAATGCGACCGTGGCCAAATAGAAGGACAGGGAACATAATTACAATGGGAAATTTAAACCAGTATAAGTTGATCATTTAGTAGATGAAAACGGTTTCCTACTTGAAGCAGAACTTTTTTGTTGGCATATGGTTCCAAAGAAGATAATAATATACAAACACACTCTCTGGGCAAACACATCGACAGGCGGTTCTGTTTTTCCTTACCTAAACCTTCAATTTGACGTCTGCATTATTGGCCAGAAGGCAGACAGGTTTAAGTATCACCCATTCAGATGATATTTATCTTCAAATCATAAAGTTCAATTTATCCTTCGTAGTAATTACCATACGGCAATGGTTGTTAGCAAAACAATGCCAACTGGAAATGTGTCTGAAGGGTGATTGGCTGGCTCTATTCAAACATATTCTTAACACTACTTAATGTCAACCAACGGCGAGTACGCGGATAATTCAACATTTTCCAAAACAAGACAGAGTCAGATAACTTGCTAGCTCTCTGTATAAAGAGATGTTTGTATCAATATTAATTCTTTCAGTTTTAAAGGGTGTTCCAAGTCGCTGATTTGATAAACAAAAACAAAAAAAACAAAAAAAAAAAACAGTTTCAAGTCAATTGAACATACACCTATTTTCATCAACGGGTGAATTGATGTCGCCGAGTATTTTGATAGGTTGTATCATGCAATGTTTTATATACATAATCAACCAAAGTGATAAAAACGAAATACACAGCACCGATAACTATCATCCTAAACCTCCAGAAAACTCGATTTATAAGGACACAAGATAAATGTACATTATTGTTGCCAGCTGCTATGTATGCTTGTTGAGCCAAACTCGAATTCAGGCCCTAAATTTGACGTCGAGGCAACCTAACTTAGATATTCGTTATCGTATGGTTAATGATGCAATGCCACTTGCCGAACAATTAAATCTCTCATCCTCAGGATATGTATCCTACCGTGGGACTATATTGTTTGAATTCTCAGAACCTTTGGTAAAACATTGTTTGTCTTGATGAAGAAATCAAAAGTTTTTTTGTTTTTTGTTTTCCTTTTTTTAACGATTTTTGTTTTTTTTACTGTAGATGTAGATAAAGCTTAAAGCAGAGATTCAAAAAGCCTACAGATATAGAAAACATGCGAAAGAAAGCGAGATATATCTGGGAAAAGATAGAGAATGACGAAAAACATACTACGTGCCATGCCAAGAGTTAAGTAGTCAAGGTAACCACTTAAAATAGAGAATGGTTAAAAAAATGTCGCCAGAAGCAAAGAGAGCAGGGTAGGCGGAAACAGTGTCCTGGAAATAGTTTGTACAAACCAGCATTATTTTCAATCAAGCCAATCACCGAAACAGAGCTAACAGAATTTACAGCAGGCCGCAAGCCACACAATTGAAAAGGAGGTAGCTCATAAAGTCTTGTGTATGAGTTGTAAACCCTCGACATTGAGGAGGGGATTTAGTTGCGATCATGTGTAAGGATGAATGGTATGTAGGAAGGGTCGAATGGTCGAAATGAGACTGAGGACGTGCTATGGATCCCGGTTAGTCCTGTTTTGTTCAAGTTTGCTGAACCAATCGTCACTGGGAGGTAATAGTTGATGTTAAATTGGAAAGTTGAGACGTGGAAAAATGCTTAATAATAGTTTCTTGGCGAATTCGATTGATGTAATTTGGAGTACAAATTGTTACAATTTATTAATAAAACTTTGTATCATCTGTAGTTTGATTGGACATTAAAGTTGAAATGTAGCATACGTTACCATGTTTATAATTCAGGATTTTCTCTATATGTATTGTTTGCACTCGACATTACCTTTGGTTTCCAGAAGGATTACATACGTCAAACTTTCTTAAAACAGACAGATGTTAACAATTTTAAACATTTGTTGACTTTTTTGGATTGGTTTGGTACGGAAATCCACTAATAAATATAATATTCCATAATACGAATGTTTTCCTCAAATATTCGCCTTAGCTAACTTCTGCTGATGAAGTATGCCTTGAAGAATAAGTTTATCAATTAATCGATATGATGCCGGATTATATTGGTACCATAAACTATAAAAAAGGGAAATACACGTTGGTTGAACTTTTGGTAAATATAAAGAAATTTATTAATATTTTTAAAACAAATATACTTTGTTTTCAATTGTTCTTTATTGTATCACTCTGTGCATATCCGTGCATTGAGAATATTATTAAAATAAAACCCATTCATCAGAGATACAGTAATAAAAAGCAAATAAATATGTTATTGTTCAGCTTTTTGTCTTTTAGAAAGTGAGTATTAACATTGCTTAAATCATATTATCTTCTAAAGAGTACAACATGCTATGGTAAGTATAAGGAGTGTTTTGTCTGTTTGAAAGAACACTTTCTTAGTTTGAACAGACTTTAGTTCAGAAAATTTTGAACCGTTGAGCCGAGTCGGGCACCGAATCGCCAGCTGTAAACGCTGGATGAGTTTCAAGTTGGCAAACTGTTTGAGCTAGAATCTGGTAGAACTAAAAAAAAATTCTCTTAAAATTATGAAGAAAAAATATTTACACCACGTTGGCTTATAATAGAGCAAAATTATATCCCATATTGTTAAATGTAAATCATTGATAAGGTTTTGTATCAAATAAGATGATAGTCGATTTTTATGCCCGTTCAACACTTTTCCAAATTTGCCCTTAAACCTTGCCATTGCCTTTATAAAGGGTTTCCTGTAGTTAGCCAGACAAACAATCTACAAAAATTTCTTAGTTCGAACAGATTCTAGCTCAAAAAGTTTGCCAAATAATAATTGAAACTCATCCGGAGGCAGGCACATACAGCTGGCGTTTCGGTTCCCGACTCTGAGGGTGGTGGGGTCGTTTCCCGGACGAGTAAAATCCCCTTCAAAGTTAATTTAACCTGAATGTTGTGTAGGCTGTGTGTCTGTTGGAATAGGGGTCAAGTCGGAACATTGCCATCTCGGAACATCCAACTCGGAACATCCTGTAGTCCAAGTCGGTGAAACC
>JARFOD010149659.1:0-12573 GCA_031763545.1 Mopalia muscosa | reverse complement strand
AAGTAGGTAAAATACTAATCAATGGTTTCAGTGTATCTAGAAAAAATCAGAGAAAAATCAGAAATAGTTTTTTTGAGCCTAGAGGACATCGGCAACGCAAATGCGCGAGCTCTTATACGCGGAAGTTAAATAGTTCAAAACGGAGTCTTAACTTTAATACCGAGTTTCGCGTCTTTGTTTACAGCGCCCAGATAGGAATAAATCTACATTCTTTGTAAAATTATTATTTTTGTCTGTACTGCACATTTTTATTTTATGTGTGTGTCACATACGCACTTAGATACAAAGCGTGACCTTGGCGCATTGATACATCTGACATTGACCTCTACACAGCTTAAAATTGCGAGATAAGCAGAAAACTTCAGCACTTTTTTTAACTCTATAGTGCTATCATCGAAATGCGTATAAATGTGACAGTTCTGACGGCACTGGGATAAAATTAACTTCACAAACAGACCAAATGTGACGGGTTTTGGGGTCGACATTAAACCTATTTTGATCATGTATAATCCCTCCAACGTTTGTTCCAGTATGCGATAACGGAGGACACAAATGGTACAGTAAATCGGGAACATTTTCATCAAAGTGAAAAAAATGTTGTGATGTAGAAATTAAGGATGCGTTATGATAGCTTTTATAAAAACGTAATCCCGGACTAAAAGC
Organism: Mopalia muscosa; assembly: GCA_031763545.1. NCBI lineage: Eukaryota > Metazoa > Mollusca > Polyplacophora > Chitonida > Mopaliidae > Mopalia > Mopalia muscosa. The sequence continues at coordinate 11,910 of JARFOD010149659.1, read as the reverse complement.
ACAGATCTACATATTCACGTTATCATTTCTATCAATTAACGTTAAAGAAACACGAATTGTCCAAGTTTCAATTGATATCAGTCAAATGGAACCGTTATCAAGAATTGACAGACGGTAATCAGCCTCGACGAATTCATCCATATATATCACTCTTTACAAGGCACACTTTCCTCGTCGTCTATCTAGTTTAATTCATCTAAAGGAATTTGGGAGGGTGGGTTCGGGTGGGGTTCGGGGGATTTCTGAATCTATATGCAATATTGTTGCTTCTTTTCGTCCGAATATATGTAACATTCATTTAAACAAAATGAATTAACGGATAATCTATACACAACACTACATATGGAAATATCGGAGTGATTTAAAAACTGATCATTACTCATCACGGTGGAGAAGGAGTTTTTCTAGGATATGTTTTAACTGGAAATAATTTTCAAGAAATTTGAATAAATGTATTATTTTAGTGGATGGTGGTTGGACGGAATGGGTATCCTATGGAGACTGTAAGGCCACCGTGTGCTCAGAAACAGTAGGCAAAAGACGTGCTAGTCGAGCATGTAACAACCCTTATCCGAAGAATAATGGAAGCCCTTGTATTGGTCCCCGACGGACAACAGTTCTATGTAACAGAGATAATTCATGCCCAGGTACTATTCTTTTTTAATATTAATTTATCAGTGGTTGGCATTTGATGGTTAATTGTCTAACACAGAGTTATTTCATAATAATACAATTTCTGGATAACCTTCTCTTGTTTTGTGATAGAATACAACGTTTCGATACATATGCCTGCATCTTCATCAGGTGTAAAATTGACTAAAGAAAAATAGGAGAGGTAAAGCCATATAACAGTATGGTAAAGTAGTTAAATAAACAAGGTCGAATGTTCTGTTGAACAGTGTGCATAACCATAGATAAGATATCTAACATGCTACATGTATAATAAGAGGATTAAGTTCCAAAGTAACTTCCTAAGTAATATACTGTCTGGAGTAAAGAATATGAATTTCACACTGATTTTGTATCTTTCTGACAGATTCCTTCCACATCCTTAAATATCAACATACTATTAGAATTTATTTTTCTTCTTCATTATCTCTATTGTATTCCACTATGGTGCCAACACAGATTATTTCACTCTTTACTCCGGACAGTATATTACTTTATCATACTGTTATATAGCTTCACTTCTCCTATTTTCCTTTAGTCAATTTTACACCTGATGAAGATACAGGTATATATATCGAAACGTTGTGTTCTATCACAAAACAAGAAGGGGTTATCCAGAAATTGTATAATTATGTTACTCCACTTCTAAATGTTGTTAAAAACTTACAGAGTTATTTCAGTTAAGTATGACGGAGTCCGTTTGCCTCTATGCCAGATACCAGCTGCTCGAAAGACGTTTAAACCATATACAGCGGATTGAATTTAAACCTTAAACGTGGCGATATCCAATATTAATCACGTTAAAATCAATCATTTCTCGACAGTACCACGTCGATTTTGATCGATTTAAAATGTCTTCTCGCGAATAGCTCGATATTTATCCGAATAAGATGGAGATGTAACGAAATCAACCCACCCACAACGTCGACTGTGTTTTTGTAAATTCAGCAATCACAGATCAATGCTGGTTTGTAAAAGCCAAAGTTTGTAAAAGCCGAAGATTTCCTCTGACAAACGAAGTTTCCCGACTGTCTATTTTTACTTGACCAACACAAGTGCAATAAACAAATGCCATTTAAATAACAAACTTTAAGTGGAATAGCATTTTCCACTATTAACACGCGAATTACAACATCGACACAGAAAAAACCCGACAACTTCTACTTGCTTTGGCTTAATTTAGCGTTGTCCCGTGCTAAATGTATCTTTACTGGACTTCTGAAACCGTGACCTTTCGTGAACCCCAGTAAGCTTCACCTAATAGAACAGTAGGCCTATACACAAAGTAAGTAGAATGAATGAATTAGATCTCAATATAGCGACATACAAAACTTGAACAGCATTTTTGAGATCAGATCTTAATTAGATTGGGAGATGTATTTTATTTATTCCATGGTTCCATTCAGACTGCTACAAGCGTTTTCCTTACGGGGTGTAGTTATACCAGTGATACCGTTCACATAGATGGCAGCAGCAATAAAGATAACAACCCTATTGCGATCTTACTATTTAACTGAAAATATATACATCAAATGTCCCTGGATAGTAAACGTAGTCATAATTATAACAAAAGTATGTTGTCTGAGCTGAGGTTATGTTATTTAGTGGGAGGCAAATGGTGTGACTGGGGTCCGTGGAACCGTGTCTGTCCCAGTTGTTTGCCAAGAACAGAAACCCTGGTGAGAACGAGGAAGAGAAATTGCTCTTGTCCAGAGCCGAAATTTGGCGGAATATGTGTTTTCGGTAAGTCCTTGCCTAAATGCCTTCTACTCTAGTAAGACAAGCACAGAACACCGTAATACATGATACAAATTTTAAATATATTCAACACAACGCTATGAATTATTTTGGTGTGTTTTAGGAAATGAACATTTTGGAATAACACTTTTTAAGATTGAGACAATTTTGCAGGTTGACACCCTTCACGGAATCGACCCCTCTCTGAGTTAGGCACCGAATCGCCAGCAGTGAGAGTGGCCGGCATTTACTGGTGGCGATTCGGTGCCTTACTTTGAATGTAGTGGGTTTGATTCCCGGACGGGTTTTAACCTGCGAAAATCGGAATTAGAATCTGCTTGATCTAAGGAAATGTTATCTTAAAATAACGAAAACACTGTTGACACTGTGTTATGAATACGAAAATACAAAATACCATTTATGTTGATAATGTGATACCAGATATGTATTGTGAAGCTAAAAATATAACTCTCCGTATATCTCATTAGATTCAGATCTGGGTTATGGGGGCGAACAAACAGAAGACTGTACCGGTTTACTCTGTAAGTAATACAAGTTCTATAATATTGCTGTCATTTCGCTGTTTTGTGTATGAAGACATCCTTTACCGTGATTGAAAGCTAAAAATTCCCTCTTCAATTGCGCAAATACATGTCGGTCTTGAAACCTTTTGATATGTTTTTGTCTGGAGACATATATGAACGTTGTGAACAAACATGAACTACCTGCTTATCAGTGTACTTCCGTCAAAAACGAATTTAATGAACGTTTTTAGAAAGACTCAAAATGACATAGATGAAGTCTGAATTTTTATGTAAATATTGCTTGTGTGAATGGTTGAAAGAATATACATAGAGACACAAAACGTCGAGTGGATTATCCTTTCCACAATTTACGCAAACAATATTTATAGCACTCTCTTAGAAAGATGTGGCTATAATGGAACTCTTTTAAGTTCTTCAGTCATGGCGCTGGTGGAATCCTTTATGGTTCTGTTTGAAACATTCACAGCAACTGTTCCAAGTATTTCATGCCTATATTCTTATATCAAATAACTGTTTTTGTTGTAATGGCTCCGTATAAAACCATCCTCAAAACCACCCAAAATTATTACACATTCCCTAGTCAGCTGGTAATGTCAATGTGTGATTGTGTCCTGCGATAATCTCGATCATAATAAAACCATGATTTAACAATGGTGTAAGCATTAAGCTGGTCTTTTACACATAATGTAGAAATGATGACCTCATGGAACGTTGAACGCAGAATATATTAGTAGTTTTGCCTCCCGTGAGGATTAGTATACCATTTAGAGAATAGAGAAACCATAGCATGGTACGATCATTGCAGAACACATTATTAGTTACTCCCCCGGCCAGGTATGTGCTTAACAGCAGAACATAGTCATTCATATTGATTTCACACTTCTGGTTTATTTGCTCAGGACGCTTCCGTGTCTATCCTGGCGCCATTATCAGGTCAGGACAGAGAAAATAATTTTGCAGGTTCACTGCAGTCATCTGTAACATTTTCGTCAAATCTGAGTTCTGAAAACTAAAGATCCTATGATTATTCATTCCAGGTGACCCTGTGACAAGAAAAGGACAAACACTTGGACCAACTATAGACTGGCAGGCTGTTCAAGATGGTATCACGTCTACTCAAGAGAGTGTTGCCACTACTGGAGAAGAAATCATCTGGGATTACCCGGACTAGCAGTAGATTACCTCCCTTCATGGTGCTAACGTCTCCGTAATATTACCTAACATTCGTGAATGTCAAGCGTTATATAGCCATCTAATAAGGATACACCAAATATTCTTACATAGTCTGGGTTAAGCTCAAGAATGATATCTGTATACGACTAAGAAATGTATTTTAAACAAATCGATGTTTAATGATTCGAAGAAATGTATACATTTAAATAGACTAATAAGTTTAAATAATATTTTAATAATAAATACGTATTTTTGTTAAATAAAGTGAAAGAAATCCGCACGGAGTTTATACGAAGTAGCTGCATGAGCGTATCCGAGTCTGATATTATGGGTCGACCTAACATATTTGGATGTTCACTCTTTCTGTGGAAATGTTTGTTTGATTGGTCTTTAACGCCGAAGTAACGTTATTTAACATACATGGTTGCGCGCCAGCCTGATGTCTGCGAAATACCGCCCTTGACACCCCTGACAACTACCCAAGACAACACAAGGCAAATACAAGCAATCACTGGAAGCAATACAAAACATCACAAAAAGATCGACTTCAAGTAGCAGCACAACACGGAGAGCACCTAGGCAACAAAGAGCTACCTTTCAACCCACTGTCTGTGGAAGTAAACCAAGATCAATTTCCGCTGTATCCTTATTATATCATTTTTAACAAAGGTTTTTAAGTAAAAGAAACCAATCAGACACATTCGCAAAAATGTGCTGCAGTGAAGTGAGATCTAAAATTAATACCTTCTCACTTTCCACGGTTTTTTGGCTTGGGTGCGAGGTAGCTCCAGTGTCAGAATTTTTGCCATCTGTTACACCGATGACTCGTCAAGCAGGACTTTCAGTAATTTGTTTCGATCATCATATTTCCCTGAATATTGTCTGGAGAAAGGACTTTGATCTGTTAGGCTGATGGGAGCGGGTGAAACTGTTCAATCCTTGATAACTGTTGCTGTTAAAAAAAATTATACGAATAAGCGAATTACGAAACTGCGTCACTGTCATATTCTATCATATTTGAGACTTATGGGGATGTGAGTTTAATGACTTCGGCCAGACGAAGCTTCACCAAACGATAAACAATTTCGTTAGTAAAATGTGGTCGTTCAATATTTTGTAGTTTATCATGTATTTAAAGGTGTTCTTTAAATTAAGTTTAACCATATCACATGATTCCTGCAGCACATGTTTCTTATTTAAGGCAAGTACATTTAGCGTTAACGAAAAAAGAATACTTCTGAATTTTTTTATTCTAAGACTTAACCATCTCGCTTTGATTCCACCTACCATAAAACGGGTAGTTCTGACCCGATACATTACCGCTGTTCTAATAAAACATTTACATCACAACCCCTCTTTCCTTTAGAAACCGACGTAACACAGAGACTTGTGTGTTAGTAAGATTAGGACCAGATAGCAAACAGTCATTCAACAACACTCTTTTTAACTTTGAGCTACAGTCGACGACTATCAGAAATTGCCCGTTTTCTTCCCAAATTCCATTGTCTTATTTTGACAAAAACTGTGTGTCGTCTATGTACAACGGACGCCATGTTCAGGAAAGTCTCTGTCCAGTAGTCTTGCAATGTCCTTACGAGAGATAACTTCTTCAATTGTTGTCTTCAAGGTTATCAATGTGTGCTCATTTTTAAAATCGTGATTCTTGAAGTTGAATGAACTTGGTTTTAAGTATTCTGAGACTTGTTCCTATAAGAACTGTTTCTGAATCAGATTCCAAATCAACGATTCCGATGCCACCTCCTGCGTTCAACATATGGTCATTGTGTTTGAGTGGTATCACATCTCAAGGGACCCAAGCACTAGCACAGTTATAGCCTGTAAGGAGACTGAACGCAATCTATATACCAATAAGGCAGTTGCGTGAAGATAGTCAAATTATTCATGTAAGGTTATATTTTAACACATTTCAATCAAATTGCACCTTTGGCAGTAAACACCAAAAAGAGAATCAAATCAATTTGAAAAGTGCTTAGAAAAGTGTTCTGTTTTCTTTGATTTGATTTGATAACGTATGTCAAAATCAAACCTTTCATTTTTATTCCTGAAATTGTCGTCTTCAAACCTATGTCAGATATGGCTATTAACCATTCAACCAATCAATGTCAAGGTCTTTGGCGTTTGAGTTTCCATACCAGTGCTCAGATTAGGCCTACTGATACTTGGTGGCGAATCCGTGAAAAGCTCAGCGTATTCTCCCGTTGTTGACTAGCTGAACCTGAGGCAAAACTGCCCTAACTTCTTTCTGTCTGGCGCGGATACTCCTTGTGCGTCGCGAATATATGTCTGTCTATCCGAGTTTTTTTTTTTGTTCTGGGTCAACTGAAAGTACGCGCGGTATTCAGCATTCTTGTTAAAATTATTTTTTTGTTATCTTTAAATCGGTCTAATCGTGCTGAAGGTCGCTTTCATAATCGGATGCCACAAAATGTTTTTGCACACTCTCAATTTCTTTAACCTGCCAAATGATGTGTTTATGGAAATCTTTGTTTCTGATTTTTACCGGCCACTGCCTTAAAAAACAGAATATTTCCGGAAACAGCGAAACGGAATTCCTTTTGCAATAACCAATTCCTAATTCTCACATCCAGGTAATCTACAGGCAAGCTTACTTCCTTTCAGAAATGAGATACTCATATGTTTACCACTGCAATAGCCTAACGATATGTTTTGGGTCACTTGCAGCGCGCACGTCACTTCTGGTTTGTAATACTTTTTTTACTGGCTTAATTCTAATTATTTCCTTAGCCTGAAGGCTGTAATGCTACTAAAATGGTATTTAAAAAACACCAAAACGCACCGTAAAATCGCCTGCCTTCTGCTTTAATGTTAACATCTTATCCTGCCTCGTATTAGCAACGTCAGCTCTTAGGGTCATATAGATATCGATGAACACAAAAAGCAGCTGATTGGGTGTTTCGTGACTATGCCTACCAGTGCATACTATATACCCGGGGGAATTGTTATCGAAATGGGATTTGTAACTGGATAACTCGGAACTAAATCTTGTCGATTTTTTTAAATTAACTGACATATTTTTGTCATAAAATGGAATGAAATATATCGTGTTTCCTGGAAAAATGTAATTGGCTGGAACATGTTGAATAATTTGATCAGATATTTCGAAGGAATAGAATATGGTCTCAAATTAGGAAGACGATTCATAAAAGTAGGCTGAAATTCTCAGTTTCAAAAAGAATTTGTGCTGTATTCGCTCTATCAGACAATGTATTTGGTTGGCATTCTGTATAGATGAATATTACAAAATATAGCCAGATGGTTTTTATTCGATTTATCATTTGCCAACTTTTTCGTCTGTTTTCCGCAAATAAAGAGGGACAAGATAGGGTCTGTCAGTGGGAGAGTGGCCGGTCGGTCGGCCGTTTGATTGGTCGGGAGGGATTTTAAGCATACCTTTGTTTAAATGACATTGTCAAGTGTCAAGTCTTACTATCAGTACCCTGGTTTATCCTTTGTTCTAATGGGTTTTTTTTTTTGGCTGGAGTGTCCGTTAGTGGGTCGGAAGTCGGCCTGTTATTCGGCCGGTTGGAGGGTCCATCAGTGAGGTGGTGGTCGGCCTGTAGTTAGGTGAGTTGGAATGTCCGTCAGTGGGGTCGTGGTCGGTCTATACATCGGTCAGTTGGACGGTCCGTTAGTGGGTCGATTGTTAGCCTGTAGATAGGAAGGTTGGAAGGTATGTAGATCCGTCAGTTGGAAGGTCCGTCAGTGGGTCGGGGGTCAGCCAGTAGATATTTCGGTTGGAAGGTCCGTCAGTGGGTCGGCGGTCGGCCTGAAGATAGCACGGTTGGAAGGTCCGTCAGTGGGTCGTTGGTCGGTCTGTAGATAGGTCGATTGGAAGGTCCGTCAGTGGGTCGGTGGTCGATCTGTAGATAGGTCTGTTGGAAGATCCGTCAGTGGGGTGGTGGTCGGCCTGTAGTTAGGTGAGTTGGAAGGTCCGTCAGTGGGGTCGTGGTCGGTCTGTACATCAGGGAGTTGGACGGTCCGTTAGTGTGTCGATTGTTAGCCTGTAGATAGGTAGGTTGGAAGGTATGTAGATCCGTCAGTTGAATGGTTCGTCGGTGAGTGGGGGGGGGGGGGGTCAGCCAGTAGATATTTCAGTTGGAAGGTCCGTAAGTGGGTATGCGGTCGGCGTGAAGATAGCACGGTTGGAAGGTCCGTCAGTGGGTCGATGGTCGGTCTGTGAGTGGGTTGGTGGTCGGCCTGTAGATGAGTCAGTTTGAACATTAGTCAATGTGTCTGCGCTCGGTCTGTAGATAGATTAGTTGGAAGGTTCTGAGTGGGGTGGTGTTGGCCTGTAGATAGATCGGTTGGAAGGTCCGTCAGTGGGGTGGTGGTCGGCCTGTAGATAGGTCGGTTGGAAGGTCCTACACTGGGGTGGTGTCGGCCTGTAGATCAGTCGATTGGAGGTCGGTCGGTAATATTATCGGTAGGAGGGTCCGGCAGTGGGTCGATTTTTGACCGGTAGAATAGTCGGTTAGAGTGTCCGTCAGCGGGTTGATGGTCGTCCTGTGGATTGAATGCCGGAGCGAATAATTTATTGATTGATTGATTTTTATTTTACGTTTCTAACTATATAACGACAATTATGCACGTAAATCAAATGAGCATTTTCTACTCTATTCAAATAAAATATTTATCTAGTTCCTCTTGAAGGTTGCGTGTGAATGTTCAGTGAATGCTGTAAATATCCGACGTAATTAATCAACCAGTCATCGAAATAAACATTACTTAACTTGATAAATACGCAGTTGAACCGATTTCGGTAAAACTGAAATTATTACAGGTAGAGGTTTTGTTGCATGGAATGGAAATCAGTGCACTTTCCGATACAGTATAAAGTAAAACGTAACTTTTCAGTAGATCTATGATTATCTGGAATACCACCAGGTATTAAAGTATGTGCCTTTCAATACGAGTGACTGCGCTTCATTTGTTCTTTTCAGATTAAACAAAAGAATCTACACCATCACATATGCCACGAGAAATAAAACAAATAGACTGACTGTAGCACATATCAGAAATAATGTGATTGCCAGACGACACAAAACCTTATTTATGAAACCCTCGATCCTGTTGAATCTTTGCACCTGACACAAACTTCAATTTTAGGTGTAATTTATGGAATCTCTAATTCTTGGTCCATATAAATTATGCACAGGTTACAGTGTATGTTTTGACGCTGTCTGATGAGAAACGGACAGCCGATTGCGGTTTGCTTTGGTTTATCTGTTTAGTGGGAGTTTCAATGAGAGAGAAACGTAAAACTACAGGTTCTTCTAAATGAAAAGTAGAGTCTGGGCTTTCAACATATGTCTAAAATGGATGAGGTATGATATATAATACAATAAACAATCAGTATGTTGTGTCATTGACGTATCTTTCTAGCACTGTTATCTGACTATTTTCATGCCAATGGCCGTTTGCTTTACCCATTTTAACAACCATTATCAGACACGATATTAACAATTTTAAGTATTTTGCGTATCAGTTATTTCAGAATAGTTTAAATGTTTGTCCAAGAAAATAAAAAAAGAGGGTAATATAAAGACGGTATCTATGGAGCAGTATTCAAATAAGAAAAAACACACACCCCCACAAACACAGGCACATACAATTTATATAATAACAATATTTCGTACATCATTTAGATTTTTGTTTAATGGGTTAACGTATATTCAACTTCATCCTCCAAGTATCTCTTTTTTCATTCCTGCCACAGGTGAGAACAAAAACAAAATAACAAAAAATACATGGCGAGTCACCTACATCAATGACTTTTAGCTAACCATTAATACATCACAAAGGTTGAGATAAATTGTCAAATATTATATATCGATATGTCCACTATATGATCATAGAACTTACAAAGTAGCCATAAGTGTAAGTCATTGTTTAGGTGCATTTATTCACAGTATTGGGTTGATGATTTTCATTCATATTACAACAATAATTACAATTGATTGTTAAATTTTACCTAAATAATTAGGCAAGCAGATGAAGCAAGATGTATGCATTACACCCATGAATAAAATTATACTGTAATAACGGTCCGTGCATATCATTGTGTAATAAATGAACACTTGGAGTTGTCAACAAACATTCTGACAAATATTCCTAGTAGCACAGTTTAATATAGGTCTGTCAGTTCCTTTGAAGGAGGACTCGTACATTTCCAGATAAAAAAGCGACATCAGAAACTTCATCCTTGTCAAATTTCAAAATCGAAATAGAGATAGCATTTGAATAAAATTAGCAGTAGGAGATAGGCATTGGTATGTGAACGAATGGAACTCTAAGTGGAACTTTTACATCCACAATATTTAGAAATTATAAATTTCCAAATTCCAACAACTATTTCTGAAAAAACGAACCTGTCGGGTATTATTTGTTACTGTTGAAATATTTTTTTGTTTGCTGCGCATATTTTGGGCTTTTGAAAACTGGATTAAACAAGGGTATTTGCTGTCGGTGGGCCAGTTTTGTCACAACTGGAATTGGTTTCTGATCGCAGATTTGCTTGTGTGGAAAAAAATGTTTGAACCGATTATCTTTGTATATCTTGATGAAAACAGTAATTGCGGCTTTGTACTGCGGATATTTTAATTTCAAAATCTAATTCAAACAAACTCAGTTACAAACTGGTAGACGGGGTTTGAGGAGACGGCTTTTGTTTGGAGAAACTAAAAAAAGTTCCTTCTTATGTTTAGATTGTTCATTTGTCTGATTATGCTTTTATGTAGACCCATGGTTATTCCCTTCGTATGAAGACATTTGTCCACTTCACATAGGTCCTTGCCTGTAAATTGTGGTGGAAATCTGGAATGCAACCTCGTAAAAGCCACGCCTGCGATTGCAAGAGCCAGAAGGCTGATTCACTGATATAAACCTGATTGTCGACTGACGAATTATATGAACATAAACGTTACCACGCAGTAGGATTACTAAGCGCACACACTATCCGCTAAGGCACGCCAGCGGGCCCGACTATGTTCTATACAAGTAGCGCGTTCTAAGGGCCTGAATTTATGGGGATTGTGCACGTGCACATTGAATTCAGCCAGTTGGTAAATTGGCCACTCACAGTCTGGACATTAGTCGTAAATGATTTCCTGTACATCTATGGCTAGAAAATTAACGTTGGTAATCAATTTGTTTTCTACGCTAAGAGAAAAAGCTACAACACCGTTCATATTCTGTCTTGTCGGGTTAACAAGGGATGAAGGTGAGGCTCAGGCGAATCAACCACAGAATGGTTATGGCAAAGAAACTATCAACACAAACAAGTGGTGAGAAAAGATCCAAGCTGGTTTGATTACTGAAGGTAGGTTTCAAAGACAGAATATGAATGGTCTTGTAGCCTTTTCTCCTAGCGTAAGTTGTATATCCCTCCCCTAAGTTTGAAATTCCTCGCTACGAGTGATGGTTAACTTGATTTAACAATACCTTCAAATACAATCAATTTGGTACATACATTTGGTACAAGAACTTCAGAGAATCTACTAATCTCATTTGGCTCTTGAGCTATACAAGCTTAAGGACTCTACCGCTAGTCAGGGGTAAAATTTCGACTTTTTGTTTTTTTTGTTTCGCCTTTCTGGAATCTTCTTCTCATAATCTTGATAATGCAAAAAGTTTGACCAAAAAAGGTAGTATTTTAGAACGTTTTTTTTAGATTTAAATTGTAAAATGCATGCTTCAAAGATTATGCATATCGAAAGGCGGAAGGGATTAACGAGATTATCTCACC
>JARFOD010149648.1:0-12574 GCA_031763545.1 Mopalia muscosa | reverse complement strand
AACCAAATTTCAGCAAAATCGAAGGGGGTACGGTTTAATTTTTACATTTTTGGGGGGTGATTTGACACGGAATGACCTCTGGACTTAAGAACTAACAATTTATGATGTAATATATATACACGCTATAAATTAAACTGCTAATTAAATTATTATCAGTATTTCACTTGTCATCCGCGGATGAGTCGGATGAATCATTTTGATTTCAAAATTGTCACCATGTTTGGTATATGCCCGTGCTCATTAAAAGGGTTGATAATGGCGAACTATTTCAAATGGAATGAGGTTTAGTTGGATATTGAGGACTCGTTGATGTGAAATCGTGACGACGAATTATGACAAATGACTGTTACAGAGACCTTATGATACCAGACACAGATGGACCATATTTTGAGGCTCGGACCTGCCAAGAAGGATTTATTTAACGACCCGGGTCAAAGGCAGTGCAGAACCTACGTTCTGTGCAAAAAAATTTAGCATTTAACACAGCAAAAAGAAAATGGCGAAGAAAAAATGTCATTCTAACCCTTCTAGACGCCTGCGGCGGTTCGGCTATGACTCGGTGTCAAAATGACGAAATAGGTCTTAAAAACCCAAACAATAACCTCGGCTCATACTGAAATCCCTAATTTAAGGCTGTTTTAAATAAATAGTTCTTACAATAACCCATGGTAAATAGAAGGCAGTTCTAGACCTTGGTCTCTTATAGACTTGGCTGTTTCTCTTTATCCAAGAAAGATCATAGCTTTCTGAATATATTCAGCTTGTGTCCAAATGAAATGTATGTAGTCTTCATATATGCCTATATATGAATCTCTATGGACATATACATTGTCTAAATCAAATTTCTAACTCGTTCAAATGAAATCGAGGACTTACTGATCAGGGAATTTTTTTATCTGATAAGGTTGGACGATTAGGTATGTTTATTTGTTTATTTATGGTTAAACGCTTCAGGTTATTGCACTCAAATGACAGTGTGCCAGTCTGATGGGTGAGAGAAACCGTCACGGGTTCATAGACGCCCAAATATTGACTTTTTTACTGAAATAAATTCAAGTTTGTAGTGTCCTATTGAATTTTACAAAACTTTTAATGCCCAACTAATAATTTCATCATACTTAAACATTTGTTTGTTCCTTGCAAAAAAAAATAATATTTAACATAGCAACAAGAAAATAGTGAAGAAAAAATGTCATTCGAACCCTTCTAGACGCCTGCGGCGGCTCGGCTTTTGACTCAGTGTCAAAATGACGACAGAGGTCTTAAAAACCTAACTATAACCTCTGGCTCAGGCTGAAATCCCTAATTTAAGGTTGTTTTTAATACATAGTTCTTACAATAACTTTGGCAAATAGAAGGCAGTTCTAAACCTTGGTCTCTGTATAGAATTGGCTGTTTCTCTTTATCCCAGAAAGATCATAGCTTTCTGCACATTCAGCTTGTGAAGCTCCCTCCGACCACCTGCCTTAAACATTAGATTATTTGTTTGATTAGTGTTTAACGTCGTTAAACATTAGAAATGTTGCGTTGAAATGATGCCTCAAATTAAGTTTATTTTCCAGCTCAACTACCCATTTAACGTAGTTAAACTTGATTTGTTGTCATTTATAGCTCCGGAATACTGGGAGTTCTCTCATAAGAGAAGATTGGGTAAAATTTGTGCTTGTGTCAGTGCAATAAATCGCTCATCTCAACTTAAGCTTTTCTTATACCATAAATCGGCTTGTCAGCATTTTCAAATCTACAATTTGGTGCATTAATATACATGTGATTTGGAACTATTATTACCTTTGTGAGATCATTGCTGTCATGTGTGTAAAGATTGATCAAATACTTTGCCGGTGAGCTATAAGTGAACTATTTCTGGAAAACCCCTCAATAATTATTTTACATATCGCAGGTATCGAGATTTCAGTTTGGATATTATCCTGCATGATAGATGACACGAATGAAAGATGCGCCCATGTGCCTTGTTTATCTTGTCTTTCGAAATTGATGTTGTTCATGGACATATATGTTATGAGCTGAATCTGTTCTCAAAATGTTTACAAAACCTGTTTTGTTTTCCGAGTTGTACTCATAACTGAAGTAGCATCCTGACAGGTTGGACTCAGTGTCGCATACAGGTTTACCAAGGAATACTAACTCGGCATTGAGGCGTGTGTGCCATTTTCTTTACTGAAGTAACAGTTGGGACACTCACTCGCTGCCGCTGATGTAAAGGTATGGAAGAACAAACCAATCAATTGTCCTGAACCTGTACTAACTGTTCCTCTGGTGATCTCTGCTGTGGTTTTGTATAATTTTCCTGCCTTATTCTTGTTGCCAGCAGTGTCCACGGGGGATGTTTCCTTCACTCGTGTACGACGTTAAACACCGATCAATCAAACAAACAAATCCTTCACCGGTTTCCTTTGCAGGCAGTCTTATAAATTTAAAAATTACTTGATTAAACCATCTAAATTTTATTTATTAATAACGGGTATTTAAGGTTAGTCTAGCTTGATAATATTTAGTCCTACTGTTCTCATCTGTCTTGCAGGCATTAGAATATTTACCTAAACAGATGTTTATAATGTTTATCTATGTTAATACATTTTCATGTAAAATACAAACCTTTTTAAATAGTGCCTAAACGGCGAGTACCAACCTGCCCAAAAGGAGGTATGTGCCGTAATTAGTTTGCCATGGATCTTCCTGAATTGGGTGGCTGGACGGCTGAATGTTGCTCTGTTACTGGTCACTCTCGTGGTTGAGTTGCGAAGCAAAGCCGATCTGTTTGTAAAATTTGTAGTGTATTTTGAGGCTATCCGGTTCACACGGGAGTAATTTCTTAACTATTTTGGTGGCGCTCCCTCATCAAGTTATAACTTTTTTAGTTCAATATTACCCCCCCCCCCCCCCCATCCTAGCTTGGGGAGCTTAATGTAGCATAACTACGATCTATTAATATTCATATACTGCACGTTTTGTTTATCTCAAACTTTTATTTTCAGAGGGAGTGGATATTGGATTTTGCAGATATACGTCCCCATTTGACATTGATTGGAAATTGTAACTTTGAAAATGGTACTTCACAAGAAACTAGCGATTTTGGTACCGGTAAGTGTTACATATTTAGTAAATTTTTAGCACCATATTCCAGAAGTATATCCGGGTCTTAGCGTGTTTTCGTCATCACTCTATATTTTCTCCAATTAGTGATTTATGGAACCATTTTTTTTTTTAGAAGCTCGATTATTTCAAACTGAATCTTAGTACAAACGTATTGAGTGCGTTTTAAATATTTTATCAACCGCACACCCTTTCTACAGTTTCCGGCTTTTGGAGGTGAAAGTTGTGAAGTTTTCTATTTTTTGCTAACCACAGAACTTAAGCACTTTTTTTTTTTTTAAGGAAAAGTAGGCCTATAAATGTCTCCTCTGGATAAGGGCAGTTTGAAGAATAGCAATACGGTCTTAGAACTGGAGGAAAATGTAACTTTCCAATACTATGGAAACCCTTCATCTTGTGCTATTATCAGTTATTGTTGTAATACACCGCCATAAAAGTGAAATAACCTACATGGTGTAAAAGTTCGATGAATAGTACAATTGCACCCATTAAGCAGGTGTCAGAAGCAGTCAGTAATTGGTTTTAACAGCATTTCATAACCATAAAAAATTATACTTTAAATAAGGATGGGGTAAAATACCTCGTTTCTTGTGGTAAATCACCCTCTACCGACTCATAAAGGCCCGCGACTTAGTAGTAGCGTGTTCGCTTACTAATCCTGCTTCGAACTGCCGTTCACGGGATCGAGTCCGCCTGTCAACCATCATATACACTGTGGCTCCGGCAATCGCGGAGGTATTTTTGACGAGAGTTTCTCTCGGTTTTCCACTTCGCTGCATACAGTGAAGTGGACAATCCGTCCATCCTATAAGTGAAATACTCTTAAACGAGGGTAAACCCCTAAACGAACAAACTCCTAAAGGATACACTTTCGGCATAAGTAAAATGCCTAGTTCCTAGGAAATCGACAGCTAAAGCAAATTTCACATCTTAAACCTACATTATAACGCTTATTCAATGAATAACATCCCAGCCGATGTTTCTGTTTACTTGTTTGAATAATGGATTTTATTCGATATTTAATCCTTGGTGGGTTTTTTTTCTTTTCTTCAGATCTTGTCCATATACATTGTCAACGTTTTCTGCGATCAACCAATAATTAAAGGTAAGTTTACTGCACTTGTAAACTAAAACACCCCAATTTATCTGCTAAGCCTATACCAGTAACTTCTCAGTACCATTTTAACTAAAACAAATTGTGTGCACACCAGTTCGAGTACGCCTGTCGACCCTCGGGTATATGAGCGAGTCATATGTTGTGTCTCCGGCAATCGCGGGAAACCAATGTATAACCTTTTCGTGTGAAATAACCCAGCTTACAGGAGCTAGGTATACATATCGACATTCAAAAATTGGCTAGTTCTAAATATCGTTAAATTTGAATCCTATATTACAGTTGACCCTGGTTGTCCGGATGTAATGACCGACACGCCGACCCTTATCCTGTATGCTGATGTACCCGCACACGCTACCGCTAAATGCAGGAACGGTGACCAAGTGTTTTCTGCCAACGACAGAAACGTTGTTAAACAGCAGCTTGATGGGTCATTTGATCAAAGTTATACTGGCAGTGACTGTCAGTTCTATGTACGTCTTACAATTTTCCGCTTTCAAGGGGGCTATAGATACTTTTCTTTAAAACTCCTAAGTGTTTTTTGTTTTTATTTTTAAGGATAACTTCACCTAAGTACTTGGCTTATGGTAATCTCTGTTTTCCAGTGTGTTTGAGTAACCCCTAAACAATCGGTTGCAAAATGTTTAATTATGTCGCACTAGATATCTTACTGACCTATAAGAACTCTAAATTTGTAAGCTTGGACAGTTAATAAGATAATTGGCATTTATTACACTAATTACTAGTGTGAAACCTATCTATATTAGGAAGCTTTGTGTCCCTAATGTTCTCAAATTTCCTTTCTGTTGGACTACAAAGGCATGTTTCTCTCTAGGAAAGACAACACTATTCAGATTACTCACAGGGGATTTTCCTGTAAATTCATACTTATACAAAATTGGCAAACATGGAGACGGCAATTGTGAGGAGTGTTTATTATTAGATACCAGCAAACACTAACTGATACACTGAACTCGGTACAATGCATACTAACAATGTTCAGTAACTTTTTGTCTGGGCTAGCAAGCCTAATGTTAAAAATATTTTTAATCCCCAAACAAACCGCAGACAGTTATTTTTGATACTCCTTAATTCTGTCTCACACTAAAGTGTATTTATTGATCTAAACATTTTTTTTTTTTTTTAAATAAAATACAAAAGCATATGCCTGATTGTATAGATACAGCGCGCTTAGACCACCATAATAGGGCGGCTGCATGTGCCATCCAAATTAAATAACCAACCAACCTAGTACTCTCAGTAGTTCAAATCCGTCTTCAATGCTTTCTATAGCGTTTTGTAGTCCTGTTATACAATTGCGGTCAGTGATTTTTTTCCTTCCTCCTTTACACCTTATTTGAGTAGGACAAATTGAAAAAAACACTAAAGCAAGAATCAAAAGAAAAACTTGCTGTTATCCATCCAGTACCTATATGCCACAAATGTTTATATAACGAATGGTCTTGTCTAATCTCCATATTTTGTAAGCCCTTTTGTCCAGATGTCATTTAATAGCAAGAACATTAATTTTCCAGCGATAAAATCTACCAACGCACATTGGTTGTATTGCAGGGTATTTAATGATCAGGAACTTGAGTGCGGATATTCCTCCTCGCCTACAGAGGACTGAAAACTAATTGGTTTTTAGTTAACAATTCAAAACGTTGTTCCTCGGATATCGTTCTGTACTGACAATTTTGATGAGGATAGCTGTTATCTAACCACAAAAATGGATGAACCATTTAGCAAATGAAAACTGATAAGCATCCGATAGCTGGAAAACCTTTTTTTCGCGGCACATTTCAAATTCCAATTGGTACAATGGTTTTCAACTGCACAAATTTAAGTAATGCTCGTCATGCTTCGCAGTGCCAAAATCCTAGCTTCCAGAATAAAACTCGACTTGTAACCGATATGTTGACACCTTTTTTGTAATTCATAAAACTTAGGTTTAGTATACACTATAGATGAAACTTTAAGCAGGAGATGGCTTCTGGGGCTCTAAAAGCGTGGGAGCAACAAGACAGGTCAGTATGTCCCGTCAATATGTCCGCAGGTTTCGTTCATCCATTATATAGTCCTATCATAGAACTAAATAGCACTGAAAAAATACTAAATACGACTGCCTCTAATAAAATTTTGCTGTGTTGTAGAAAAAAGCTGATGCCAACACATTCACAGTAGAAGTTGAGGTGGGTTGGGGTGAAGATAATAGCCATGTAATTGGTATGAGAAAAGTGTTCACGATGAGCTGTGCCTACGACGATCATGGCCAGGCATTATCACCTGATCAGGCCATAGGAGACGGGTAAAGCAATACTATCTATTTTTCTTCTGCATCAAAAACCAATGCTGCTAAAACGTCTCGTACTGGTAGAACCCCATGCACCCAACGTCTCTACCCAGTTAGTGTACCTCTACCTAATGAGCAGTTTGTCCTTTATGCATTTTCAATGCTCGACTGTGGAGGAATATTAAATTATTAAAAGATCCTTTTTTCAGTCCAAAACTTAACATTTAGAATGTTTTTAAGTAGATTCTGTTCTTAGCAAAATTTGTAGAACACTACTTCACCGTGCTTAACGAAAACATCTAGTAAAATGCGCCTATCGACTGCCCAACAAGCACAAGGACGTCACCGTATTACACATCGAAATTAAAAAAACGTGCGACAAATCCATTGGATGGACATTTGTTGCAGGGAGCACTTTTCCTCTGCGCAGTTATTTACATGTACTCAATGGAATCGTCCAGTCGAATGCGTCTAATGACCTGTACATTGTTCTTCAACCCTTTTTTATTGTAAGCATTACAACCTCCAGTACAGATGACCTCTGCGGATAATTAATTAAACGTTTTGAACTGAACAAATTATCGCCGACAATACAAATCCCTACCGAAATAAAACTCATGGTCACATAATCAATATTCATTTATCGGCAAATGTAAACTTAAACCGCACAAACTATGTATACTTTATTTTTTTAAATCTGTACATTCATTAAACAAAATTTACTACACAATTTCGTTACCACAGATTTATAGCACCCAGAGAGCGACAAGGGCTACAAGGCAGCGATTCCAACGCAGTCTTTGAATTGCAAGTGATTGACATCCTAGATGAAGTGATCAATACATCGGTAGAAATATCCATGGGAAGAAAGGTTCGATTGCGTGCTCAAGACTCCTCAGGTACTGCCCATTGTGAAATCTTCATCACCATATGTTTCTGCTATACTGGTTTAGATCACAAACAGTGTTGTGGTTACATTCATGGTCAATTCGGTATGGTCTGTACATTTTGGCAGTTAAGTTCAATATGTTTTCGTTATTAAGCATTATTTTTCTATAAATGAATAAAACGGCTATAAACTCAACTTATAGCTGTTATTAAAAATCTTACCATCTATTTGTTTTAACATTGTAGATACCATCGTTGCATTCAAAGCTATTAGCTGTGTTGCGAAAAATGACGAAACTTTCTTTCCTATACTGCGTGCAGGGTAGGCTTTCCTTCAGTAACCCTTTTTTCTTTGCTACAACTTTTCAGTGTCCTCTAGCCTTTTTTTTTGTAGCAAGCGCTTAATAATCCTACTCTAATGTACAGTTCACGGCATCTTGTCCGTTTATCGACCGTCAGGTGTATGATTTAGTCACACCATGTGCCTCTATGATTGGAAGAAACCTATAGTTATTTGTCTTATCTCCTATTGACGCTAGCAATGGCGGAGATGACTGCGCATTCTACTCTAGTACCGCAGTCTGTACAATTATCCACATGATCTTAAATGTTAAATTATAATTGAGTGGAAAGTATTTGATTGTTGAAAAGAGGTTATTCAGAACTGTAAAGCTTTTTTTTTGTTTCCAGGTTCTGTGTGTCGGCAAACTCAAGAAGGGCTATTTGCAAAACCTAATTCCTGCGTAATACCAGTTTGATTATCCCTAATTGTAATGTAATATAAACTCTTATAGGGTCAAATCATTTTTTTTTTCAGCTGTGGAGATGGTTTGGTTTTCCCTAAAAATGGTGGTTTCATAACTGAGGGCAAAATGGTTTACAGTCCATATTTTGAGTTCTTCAAGTTAAAGGGTAGCAGTACAGTTCAATTTCAATGCAGTTTTACCGTTTGTGCTAGTGACTGCAATGGGGTAAGTTAAAGTATTCTAATAAGCAGTACAATCTGCTACTTAATCATACTTATAGCTGCCCTGTACATAGTCTAAACATTTATCTTGCACTCTAGGGACACTACTATCAAACCGCGATCTAAAGTAAATCTACGCAATAGCTTGACTTCCGCTTTTTCAGAGTTGAAATGACTATAATCGGTGCCACAAACCTTCGGATTTTGGAGGAAGTGAAAAATAAAATGCATCGGACTACATAACGCATCTGTGCTGTTTTTTAATGCTTTCAAAGGTAAATGTAACACGAGCCAATCTATTGTTTTGGGTCTTGTGACTGCTTTCTTGTCATTGAAGTTAAAGGTCATTCCCATCAGTCATATTGTCCTGGTATGCAGTCACACAAATGATATAGACTTTTTAGCCAGATACAAAATCAAAGGAACCTTCACTTGGATAAGCGTCCTTGTTGAATTTAAAACTTGAACTAATTAAACATGATTTTGTTCAATTTTATAGGACTCTTGCACAGGTGCCAACAGAAAACGACGATCATATTCTGACTTTGACACCAAATACGAAGGTAACCTGCATTGTAGGGATTGTTTTCTAGTTGACGAAAGAAGGCAATTTTGTTACCGAGATTAATATCGGACCTATTTTGAAACCAGCGTAGGCATCTTTGAAAATGGTTTCCATTTACAGAAACTGCTTTTGAAAAACCCAGAATCTAAGGAGATTGTTAAGAATCGCTAAGAACCTATTTTATCAATTGGTATTTGCATATTTATAACCCTTTTTTTATTTGATATTAACTAGCTCAAATGAACCACATGTCCCGTTTTTTGATTTCGTGTTTAAGGCGGTTCAAAAATTTATTTTATTCTGAGCTGACTGCTATGAAATTGTCTTTTTTAGCTCTTACCCATGCAGTAGAACATTTTAAAACCACAATAACATTCATTAAATCCGTATTTTCCTATAATTTTGGGTAAATTTCCGGCAACATGAGAGGGATATTGTCTGTTCAAATGCATATAACCAGCTTTTCAAGTTAATTTGGGTTAAACACCATAACTCCAAATTGAATCGCCCAATTGTGAGAGGGATATTTGTTCAACTCATTACAGGCATATTAATAACTAACGAGCTTTATGCAAACCTACTAATTAATTCCATCGGCTTCGGCCGGCCGTGTAAAGGCTTCAGTGATTTAAGCTGTATGCAGACGAATTAAATCATTTAGCTTTTTTACCTTTCACACAAGGAATGCATTCCCTTTTTTATTGGCGGAGCAGGTGAGCTCTTTGGCAGCCTTGTTCCCAACTATTTTTAAAACCAGTTCGAAAAACCTAACTGAACAATTGCTTTCATTTTCGATTTCAGGTATTTCAAACAAACGGGAAAGTGTGGCACTTCCGGTTGTCGTGGTGTCCTCTGAAACACATATGCTGGCGCCAAATGCATCAAAGCCACTAGACCAGACTAAAATCAAACTCACAATACCGGATAAACCCGAAAAAAGGCGTCCAGAAACGGAGTTGATACGATTAAGTGCGGACTTGCTAGCAGCTGGAATTATAATGGCTGTAATTCTACTGGGAACGGTCATTGCCATACTCTGTTTGCATGTAAGAAAGAACATTTGCAAACCGGAAAGGGTTTAACAAGTTGCTCTTATTTGGCATTCTATTGCTATATTGTCATTGTTGCTTAAGCTTTTGCTTGTTGAACATTGATAGATCAATAAAGTGTGCCTTTTATTGGTGCTGGGGTTTTTATCTAAGAAAACGTGTTCTGTTGTCTCTGGCATTGTAAGTACCTTATAGGACAATGAATTGTTTTTGGAGCTATTGTCGTTCACAAAGCCGTAAATGTATCCATTTCTACTGACTGGTACATACATAAATACATTTATGCCGGCTATACCTGGTAGATATCTCAGGAAATGCAAATCAAATATATCTAGGATTATATCTAAAATTGAAGCTAGACTCCAAAATTGTAGTTTTGGTAAGCCCAGTGAGTTTAGAATTTAGATGGAGGGGAACAGGAAGCCGATCTGTTTGTGGTGTCTGTATTGCGTCACCTTGTTGTCGTCCTGTATTTGTCCCGTCCTGTCTTTGTTACTAGTGGTGTTGAGGGTGGTTTCCTTCACCCATTGGGCTGGCACGTCGTCATATATGTGAAATACCCTTGAGTACTACGTTAAACCCCAATCAAACAAATGAGGTAATGTGACATGTTCTCCCAATGTCGTTTATTATATCGTCAATATTTTAACATTCAATATCAACAGATCGCACCATCGCGGAGTTCACGAGTAAAGAAAATATCTTAAAACCATGTGCTATTAACTTGACCTCAGTCAACGTCCCATGTACATGTTACAATAATATCTTGTCATTTAAACACATTTATACAAATTAGCTAGTTTGTGCTTCTTAAACATACAAATTTGTGGTCTTGTGCACAACTTTGTTTTCTCCTGCCTGGCCATATATCCATAGAACCATCTTCCTGGTGTGGTCTCCAATTTGGTGATCCAGTTCGTATCGTTATAACCAGAAACGTCTTGCAACTGTGACGAGGTGAGAAATCTGCACAAGACATTCCGCATATATAAGGTGTTGTTAAATGGCCCTATCATTTCTTTTAAATATTGATCACATCGGAATAAATTAAACAAATAGTCCGATATTGAATTGAATCGAAGACACTACATGTAGATGCAGAGTTATGTATGTCCTAAGTTCCTAACGGTCTCTTTTCAATATAGTTGAGATAGAGTGCACATAACTAATTTCCAGGGTCATACCCGCTATCCCTTCAATTAGAACCGTCCAGTAATATTTGATATTTAAACTTTCTGACCAATCTAATACAATTGAAATCGCCTATTAGCCTTAAAAAATGTTTTTTATAAAACCCAAATGAAATACGGTTCTACCGCCATTTTTTTCTCTTCCGCACTGACCGTAGACATGGAATTTTAGCAGAATGGCTGGTAATTCAATTCTTTAATAATGTAAACCTTAATTAAAGGATACGGAATTAAAGTCGATTAAATTGACACTTTGGTTGCTACTTCAACATCCCAAGTAGAGCAGTTTCATTCATTGGAATGATCCAACGCTGTAGCTAGGAAAACGAGATATTTTAATATAAACCACTGCTATGGCTACAATATCGGCAAGACTAAAATAACCATATTCTACTTTAAGAAGTGCAGCTTTACTGTAGAACTGTACACCTGGTTTGCTCTTAATTATATGAATATTGTTTGTGTCTGAAGGGTCTAGGTAGCCTTCATTTACTGCTGGCGAGTCGGTGCCTAACTCTGTGGGTTCGATTCCCGGACGGGTTTCAACCTACAAAAATTTCTGAACAGGTATATGTTCTAACTAAGAAAGTAATCCCATGGTGGCCACTTTAATCCCTCTTTATATTGGCTTTTGAAACTCTGTTAACAACCCTTTACAACTTAAATCACGGTATCACACTGAGTAGTACTAATCTGAATGATATTTTCTAAAACTTTATATGGTAGCTTTCACTTAACCTTTTTTGGGGGGTCCTTTTAATATCAAATAATTAAATTTTCTTAAAATATTTTCACATAAACAGTTTTATTTATATTTTTTAACACTTGAGTGATTAAAAACTTCTGATCTATTGAATTGCAGTCTATTATCTAAGCTCTGGTTAACTGACCCTATATGGGGCCACACACCCAGGTGCCCTACTCTTACACAAGCCTCTGTCTAGACTGTCAAAATCACAAAATTGTGTAGTTATTTGGAGAGTCTGACTACAAAGATGATCTTTACATATCTTCTTATTTTTTAATCTACTATTTCATTCTCCCAAAAATGTTTTTATCTATCTATTGGACCCCATGATGTCCACTCTAATCCCTCCTGATCATTGGCTTTTTAATCAACGTTAACTACCCTAGCATGTGTCCTTCTCTTCTTAAATCATTGTTTTACTCTGAGTAGTACTAATCTATATGATGTTTTCTCAAAATTTACATGGTACCTTTCACTAGTATTATTTTGGAATCCTTTTAATTTTAAATACTACAGTTTTTCTTAAACTTATTTCAAATAAACAGTTGTTAAATTTAGATTTTTTCAACAATATTTTACTGATTAATATACCTTGTAGTCTGTTGATTTGCAGTTTATTCTCTTAGCTCTGGTTGACTGACCCCAT
>JARFOD010149637.1:0-12575 GCA_031763545.1 Mopalia muscosa | reverse complement strand
ATTGGAATTTTTGTATAATTGTTTCACTAAATGCAGGCTAATAATGTGAATTTTCGTATTAACAAATAAAAAAAAAAAAATAGACAAATTTTGACCTCGAAGGGGCCTGCCATCCTTCATCCAGAGGAAAGCATAACCCTATTTTAACAATCTTGACTGGTCTGAATGTTCAATATCTGTTGTGATAAGGTCTTTGTCATTCTGACATAGATCTTAAGATAGGTATATCTTTCATCACAGAGCATTGTTTCTTACGATATTATCATATCTTCTCCAGTGTTTTCTCCACTCACAAATTCTGCAGCTTTCTCTTCCTATCAACAAGTTTCACTATTATTTACGGAAAACAAAACCCCATTTATAAATTATCTAAGGACTCAGGGGAACATGGGTCAAAGGTAAGCTGTCCGATTACCGGTCCTCCCTTTCGAGGGACCCGTTGGCTAAGAATCGCTTGTTTAAATCTGTACTTCTGCTCTTCAAAATGTCAACTGATTCATGCCACAGTAACTGGATAGACTGCAATATTGGTTATATTTAAATCCCGTTGTTTCTTAATACATTTTTAATCTCCTAATATTTCAAAGGAATATAGAAATGAACTATTTGTAATCAGATATTGCAAGGACAGCAAAGCTAAGGAAATTCGAGACTAAATGGTTAAAATATCACCTTGGCCCATTACCAGTGCGTTTGTTGAAAATCCAAGTATCTCACGCATTTTCCAAGGGTATTCTTGACCTTGATGTGAACAATATGAGCAGTGTAAGAAATATTCCTAAACTTAAATTGAAATACCCTTTGAATGGGTAAAGTTTATTTCTAAAAGTCATATATTTCTTTGATACTGAGCAATGTAAGTATACTGTTTGACAAAAAAAGAAAAAAGAAAAAAAAAGAAGCCCCACCCCCCTAAAATTCTAAATGAGGCTTCCTTTTCACTTCATGGGTTATTCTCTTAGCTACACTAAGTTATTTGGTGTTGTGGTCATGCCTTTCTGACAAATAAACCACCCAAAATGCTCTAAAATCTGATATTCATTCAATGTTCAATAAGTTTGATGATTATTATTTCGAACTTCGCTGACTCGACAAATTTTCAGTCTCGAATATTCAAGCTTTCCGGGAAGATGATGTTGCGACCTATGATCAGGCAGGTATTGGGCTTTATAAAAATATGTTTCCCTCAAAATGAACACCGGGATTAGCAAGCCTTATACCACATTCATAAAGTTATCATCAATGATAAAACTACACTGAATACATGCTTATACAAAGATTTATGGATCCTCGCTTTGACTGAAGCAAACGCAGTTTTGTCTTCCTTGATCAATCCCAATGTCAGGGATTTACAACAGTTACCGTTTGGCTGTTAATATAAGCCAATTGTTTTAAACCCTATAATGATATATTCATCAAGTCATTTAATGATATTTTTTACGCTTTTAATTTCTACAATACCTGTGTATTACTGTAATTCAAGCTTCGTGTCTGACAACAAAGTTGATCGTATGACAATTTGCTGTTTGCTGACCGAGTAGTCAGCAAAAATGATATCCATTCATTTGTACAACACCAAGTCTTATTTATCGGTACGTGCATGCCATGGGGTAGATTTCTCCCCACAAATGTAGCTGTTTACTTATAACTATTTTATTTCACTTCCATACTATCAGGCCTGGTAAATAAATGAAATCAATTCAATTCGTCTGTTTAAGCTGACATAACCAGATAGACGGGGTATCTATGGATGTATCCTCCCGTTCAAGTCACCCACCTATTAAACCTGGCTTACTTGGACACATAAATTTGCACTGCCCCAGTTAACACAAGGAAACTCAATACAGGAGAAAAAGGATTCATCACTCTACCACGTTTAAGACAGCATCGTCTTAAATCATTAATGTTTCTCAAGGTGGAAATAACATTCTTTTCAGAAATAAAACTTTGAAATTTAGTTTAGCTTATTTTTATACAGTGTGCAAATCTTTGTTAAACTATAAGCCCTGAGATGACTGTACAATAATTCACTATCGTGTTCGAATATTTTAAAAGATGTTGTAAACGATAACTGATATACAAGGATTACTGTGATGGTTATTTCTGGAAATATTTACGATTTTGAGGACACAGAAACTGAAAATGAACTGGTGCGTAAACAAATGTAAGTACCATAGCCAATCAATTGGATACAACATCTGACCACGTGACTACGCTTTAACATTTTTTAGAAAATAATTGTTGGTTGTGTCATTAGTTTAAAGTGCTTATTTTCGAAATAATAGATACTAAATATACAAAAAGAAATCTCCAAAGCTCCACGGAACAAAAGTATGTAACTAAATATTTCATCTTTTGTTTACAGTTCTTGAAGACAGATCATACATTTAAGGAAATGTTTGAATTTTGCGTGGAACAAAAATAGTTCTATAGATTGCATTTTAAATTATTTTATACTTGTTGGATATATATAAGGACACGTCATAATTTTAGAAGGGCAACCAACCATTAAGCTTTTGATATGAACTCGATGTTTTTCTACATTCCTCTACAGGGGACCAAATACGTAACATAATTAAACCCCGTTCTTATGGACAAGTGGGCAATATGAACAGAGACAATTGTAAACTTGTGGACAGTTCTGATCAGAGCTTTCACATGTTTATATTGCTATCACCATGCAATTATATTCGCTGAGATACTATCATCTCCATTCGACGCATTTTGAGTACGACCAATTTCATAAATGCTGGGGCCATTCCGGGGGGCCACGTGGGAGCCTATTATGCGTAAATGCCGCCTGTGTACCGAGCGGCGGTTCCAAGCACATGGACTAGTCCAGAACAAGTTTCTAAAATCTTGTACCTTAAACTGTGAAATATGGCAGTGGCATGAAAAACATATGTAAAGGAAGGGAACAACCGTCCAATCGGAATTTTATTTTCTTAAATTAAAAAAAAAAAAAATGAAGTTATACAGATCAAATCCATGTACTTTCTGATGGCGATTCAGGGGGATTAAATTAAATGTTCATAAGCGAGATACTACTTCCATGTGTAAAGTAAGATCAAGTGCTGACGCATTAAGCTGCATTTGATATTAGCTTAATGTCTAAGAGTTTAATAATACGACCTATAGTAAGCATCTACGCCTGTCGAACTACACGTCCATCATCTTAACTGTTGCGTCTTTCTTTACCTGCTATACATTGCCGCGAAAAACAGATCCTTGTCTCGCACTGAAGAACATTTTGATTTTAATGTGCCATCATCAGACCTATCAATGCTAGATACGTGGTTTTCAGAAAGCAAGTAGGCGATGGTCCAATGGCCACTAGGCCCCGAAAAGCATGTCGTTGATATAAGGCGAAATCACATATAAATACGATATTTGCATGATAAACTATCTAAACTCTGTCACCTGTCCGTCAAATCCTATTCACTAGTTTGCGTAATGTCTGGAAGTATGTATGCATGTGATTGAAGAAGCCCGGCGCGAGACAGTGGCATTTGTCAGTCATTTTGATGACTTTTTAAGGGTAAAAAACAAGAGCCATACGACTATAACATTATTTTGTACAAAGTCAATCTAAGTTTTACCATCACATCAAAATCACTTCGATGAGTAATAAGATGAGGATGTACGGGATACGTATCACTTAGTAATTTTGAACAATTTAAAATTTCAGCGGTTAATTCAGTACGAATACTGTATATCGGACTAAAAAAATGTCTAAAAAGTAATTCATAGAGAGAATCATACCCCAATACCCGGACTGTGATTGTGATGTCAAAATTACATCTATTATACTCTGTTAAGATTTAGTAAATTAACTAAACAAAAATGTAATAAATTTAAAAAAATTACGTTATCGCACTTATACAACAGCTATTTCCCTTATAAACGGTAACATTATTTGCCTATCAACCTTCTATAGCCAATGCCATGTATAAAATAACTGTCCACAGTGTCTGACCAGGAAACGGGTGGTTGCTGCGAACTTCCTGTTGCCCTGGTGCTCTCAGAGCTCAGTAAATAAGAGCAGGGAGCCGATCAGTTTTCGTTTTGTTTATGTCCTGTATTTGTCCCATCTTGTCGGTGTTTGGTGTCAGTTGCATTGCGGGTGGTTCCTTTATCACTTAGGCTGGTACGCCTTTGTGTGCGTGAAATACAATTAAAACGAAGGTCTGGGTTGCAATAAAATACATATACTTAAAAAAAGTATATTACGTCTTGTGTTCGTTCATGCCATTAAAAATCCTGAACTGGGCATGTCGTTACACTGTAAACATTAAACAGAAGAATATGTAACGTCATGAACAGGGTCAGCCACGTCGGTAATGGCGACTGAGTGGTGATAGGGAGGTATATATGTATGTCCTCCATAACAATTATTATTACATAACAAGGCGTAAATGACCTTACGTTTTGAAGAAAACAATTTTGAACATATCAGAAGTCAAAAGTCATAACAGAAAAAATGTCTCAAAAGTTTAGGGGCTTAGCTCCCACCCCCGAAAATGTGAAGGGGCTCCAATATTCCTTTTCTAAACTTACAAGTCATGTTCTGCGTGGGATGGGAACTATCAATACAAACAAGTTGACACTCATAGGCTAATGCTTACGGTTACATTCGAATGATTAGTTTTCGTTGGCATAGACACCACTTGTTCACAGGTGAAGGGATAAGTCTGTTTATGCGTAAATACACATAATATCAACCTTTGCCCACATGTTCATGTTGCCTAATCAGATTAAATCCGATGGTGCTTGATACTTTTTATTTCCCAGAGTTTTCAGTACAAGTGTATAACGACCAATAAGCCTGACTGGATCACCTTACAAAAGCCGTGTGTCCAGCTGAATGATCAAATGGTAAAATGGCAACATGTTTGGCTTTTTTTAAAATCACAAATGCACATCATTTTTCTTTTTTTTCCACGTGTAGGGTACATTGATGCAATAGCACAACAATTACAACCAACGTAAGAAAACAAATAAATAATAGATTGCGTATATGGGTATATGGGAAGCGGTGTTCCACTTATGAACAAATGATGAACTTTTGGATCTCAATGAATTAATCGCATATTTTGTTTAGTATGTTAAAGTCAATGGAAAATATATTTTCAGAAAAAAAGATCTTAATTTACTTTACTTTTGTATTACGATAAATATTAGACACTTCGCCACACAGTTTTTGATAATGGTTAAATCGTTTAATATTGAATAATAATAATAATGACATAAATACATTAATTACCAATAAACAAAAGGAGCTTCACATATTTAAGATTGAAGTTAAAACAAGGGATATTGGATTATTTTCTACTAAATTAATATTAAGAAAAGGAATTGTTATAACACCGTTGAGCCATTTCTCAAATTCCTCTCATCGATTGACCTAATTACCAGACGATCTAGTTGCCTTATCGTATAAATACCATACGATAAATACAGTTACCTGCGGACAATTTTAACCATCAGGAGCGGGATTCATCGTAAGCTTCCCGTGCCAGCCTGCCTATCTATGCAATACTACGACCAGGTTGACAGACCCGGTAGGTATCTTAGTTGGTTCAGCTTGCTGTTAATGGCCCAGGAGAAATCAGAGCCTTTATGGGACTTTAAATAGTCAAAAGTATTGTTATACGGCCACATAAAATAAATTAGCAGAAATGAACGTCAGTCGGGCCTAAATATATGAATGTATGGGGTAAATGATCTTCTGACGAGACACTGTTAGCATGGGAATAACACGCTATTAGTTTCAGCCTAACAAAGACGATATGATTTGTATGTACACGGACAGAGAACACATAATTAAATTAATCCCACTATACACTGGGACTGACCTCTAAATGTACACTGTGATTTCCGTTAAGATAAAATAAAGATTACTCTGAAATTAACAAAGTTATCATTCCATGAATAGTTTCGTTTTAGTAGTGCAATTCGAAACGCAGGAAACTGGTCCATGAAAGTGTAATAGTAAAGTGTAGTTGTCTCGGTCGGAAATTTGTGAATAATGGTATGTTGTGTATTATGTTGTGAAGGGTCGCACGTCATCTAACAAAGTTTTAATTTTACACTATAGGGTTTTAACATCTTGAGGCAAACAATGTACACAGCTTCAAATTTCCCAAATATACTTGTGCGAATCTTTCAAGCATCACCTTTGCTAAGATTTTTTCGTAAAGTACATTGCCTTAAACTTACTTAAAAAGATTACTTCTAGTAGTAGATGACAAAAGTACATATAAACTGATACTTTTGTCTCGGATTGGATTTCAGCAGAATCATTAACTTTGCCGAACTGTGTACAATTCACTACGCTTGCGCGCTTTATAGCTTTTGTTTTTCTACTGGTTTAGCGGTTGCCAGTGGCAACGTGTATTTGAACTCTGGAAACCGTGGATTGGCTGAAGGAAAAACAAAAGTGGAGCGGTCAAGGGGGAGAATACTCGTCCTAATTCTGCAACATTTTCTTTCTAAATGATGATCATGTTCCATTATTTTTAACACAAATATTAACGAGATTATATGAACTTATGAGCCTATGAGTTTTCGTCGTTTGAACCCTAGTAAAAGTATGCCAAGCATTGGGGAGACCAGACGGCAGTTTACTGTGTCGACGGTAATAAAAGGTGTCAGGGATAACACCTTACAAAATATCTGGATGTAAAATAATGTGTTTCAACAAAGTTATGTGACAGGGAGGTTGTTTGGGAATAAACACGTGATTGATATGGGAACAAGGTTAATAAAATTCGAGTAGGTATCATAAGTCACTTGTTACAAACACTCACACTCAGAGCACACATAAATAAAACGGTTGTCCTTTTAAACTACTGTTATTTAATGGTAGTCTGTTACAGTAAATATGGAAACAAAAACAGACAAGTCCTGTCGTGATAGAAGATTCAAGACATTGACATACGTTAGAATATTCAAAGATTACGAACTTTACCTTTGCACTAAATTGACAGTTCAGAAAATAACATGCCTGTAAGTAAACTTACAAAGAAAACTGTGTTATAGGAGGGTAAAAGTGTACAGATCATTCTGGTAATCACGTCTTGTCATTTAATCCAACCTATATTATTGTAACACTTCAAGTTAAAGAAAGACTTAGTTCATTGGAAATCATTGTTGTACTTTTAGTCCAAGCATGACTCAGACGAATTATTTGATATAAATTATGTAAGGTTGTCTGGAATCGACGTAATGTGAGCTTTTCGAAAGACATGAGGTGAACAAAATGTAAAAAAATATATAGTTATTCATCGAGACACAGTGCCACGTTTACTTTAAGATGGAAAGACTTGAAATTTTTATCAGTTTATTAAATACAACATCCATACCAAATATTCCCACCTTACTCGAACTTCCGCCTTAAAAAGAAGGCCAGAAAGACATTAACTTTGTAAACGACACATGGTAAAATGGTTTTATAAGAAAACATTTCCCTTTTTACAACACCATTTTACAATACAATTTGCAGACTTGAATAATATTTTAGTTTCATGAAATGTTCATTTTAAATCAAACTTTTGGTCAGTTTATAACAATTGACAAAAAAAAAATAAAATTAATGAATGAATAAATGACTGAGTGTATGAATGCAAGACAGAATGAAAGAAAAAGCTGAATGAAGTTAGTTTTAACATATTTTATTAGCAAAATAACCAATGGATTTGAGGACAAGTTGAATGCATCTTATTAAACCCTTCTTCAAAGAAACAATATAGTAAACAAGTAAGATAAAACTTTGGAAAAGAACGAATAACAACCCTAATGGTTAAGATTTGACCGAGTATTGCATACATGAATAAATGAAGGAACTGCGGCATTAAGTTTTCTACACAAAAGAAAACATCTAGGATTGCCGAAACGAAATTGCCGAAATATATATAGGAGATTGTCTCCTGCTGTTATTTTGTTTGGATTACTTGTCTAAAATTCACATTTATGATTGAAATTGTGGCGGGATGTGACACAATACCCTCACATAGGAGACGTTCGCATAGCCACCTTTCAACAAGGCCATAACAGCTTTGTAACGATAATGAAACGTGTTTTTGCGCCTCGTTGTAAGGCAATGGTATTCTCCAAAAGATCAAAAGGTCAACTGATTGGTGTAAACCTGGCATAAAAACAACGTTAAACTTCTAGTTTATGAGTGTCAAAGAATGAAAAATGTGATATAAAACCACGAGAATTCGCTGTCCAATTTCTCAAGTTCGCAAAGGTGATGTCAGGCGTGGTGGCGGTCGTTGAGACTTGCTTAATCTGTAAAGAATTTAAAGGATTTGACGGTGGACACAATGGACCCCACCAATGGCCAGCCTATATAACCTGGGTTTATAACCTTAGATAACCCGCAAGCCAGACCTTTAATCTGTATTATCTTATCAAACACAAGCCCTGTTATAACTCATCCTCCCATAAAGCTGTCCTTCCAGCAGATCATTAAAACAATAAGACTATGTGAGAAGGGCCGTCGACGACAAGAAACCTAACGAGGACAGGTAGATGACCACAGGGAAAATGACTCACGTGACTATCAAAGAGCTTTATTAGCAGCCTGTCGAGCTGTGGGTGGCCTCAATCATCCGACTAATCAACTCCAGGACATCAAACACTCAGCACTCTCTTTAAAAATACATTCCTTCAATTTTTATTATTTTCCAACAGGTATAAATCTTTCTCTGTTTCCCAACAGTGCAGCCATCCTGAAACAAATTTATTAAAAGTATACTGTAAATGTAACCGTTCCCGTATTTGTTTGATATTTGCAAAGATTGTGGATGTTTACTATGTTTTACTAAAGGTCTGTTCCTGTTGTGTAAATTGGCCTACGACATAGTTTTATCAATATTTGGGCAATATAAGGGAGATAACTCTGTCAACACTACTGTTACAGAACTCGTTTAGAATGAAAATCGAGTGTTGTCGGAGTAGTGGACGTAATAAGAGACTTGAAAAATCTTTAGGAAATTAAATCAATATATGGTAGAAAAAAAGCAGTCGATAAAAGAACTACTCCTTTATGCACGAAATGAGACAAAAAGTGAGAAATCTACATGAGCTAGGTATTGTGATTTATTCGATTTTGGATAATATCACTGAAGGTAAATGCTTTTTATGGAATGTTTAGGTTTAAGTTAACTGTAATGTTTGTTACTAGTGTTAACATCGGTGGCTCAAATGCGTCCATAGGACAGAGCTAGAAGCAGTACTAGTTACCTCCCTTCGTCTGGATGAGCAGATCATATTTGTTGTGAAATCGTCCTTTTTGGTTTGTTCAATAATCATTAACATATGAGCAAAAGAAATACAACGATATGGGAATTTTACTCAATAAAAAGAGCATTAACAAATTATTTGTGTTTAAACTATATCGAGAATAAAAAGACCATACCATACAAAGTAAAGTTTTAGCAAAGCATTTTAACGACCTCACAGGTAAAACTCAATTAAAAAGCATTTACATTCAATTATGCACTAATTATGGATATTGATAACTTGTATATAAATTTATACTGAAAATATTGTCAGTTCACGACCTGTGACAATCATGTTTAAGATAATAATAAAAACATGGCGAAGGATGCGGGGACCCAAATAACCAGGTAACTTTTGTAGACCGATAGACAGCGCACTATTTTTTTAAATCCCTTTGGAAAAACTAGAGCAATTAAAATTTAAAATTAATATGACAGCAGCAAGCACATTATGACATTGCAGGCCGTTATTTATAATGACAGAAGAATTAGCATTGATAGATGTCACATTGTGCACACGCAGACAATTAGTGTAGAAATGCCCAAACCTTTCATTAAATTAGTGTAAACACAAGTTATTTAAATGTTATAAAGGAGTAAAATTTATTGAATAGCTAGAAGTTGTCTTTTAACACGAGAAAGGGATACTGAAGTACTCATAAACGTTCTAAGACCGTCTTAGACTATGTCTAAAATATCGATCAGTGGATGTGAGCTGTGTGAAATCAGAGGGGATGGAGAGACACAGAGATATAGGGCATAGAAAGACACGAAATAATCATGGTGGCCTGGAATTACAGTCATCTCTGAGATCATTTTCAATTCCACCTCCAATAGCCACACGATTGGTTGCTGGGTCTGGGCCTCCAAGAATGCATTAGGCAAGAAGAGAAACTTTTCTTAAGCTATGACCCGTGTTATCCGTTAGACATCCATTACAGTTCATAGTGGCTGCATTCAGCATAATTGGTAAGTTTATATCATTACTGACTCTCATAATGCGAATCATTATTAAGCCTTCTTTATTGGCATTTATATGGCAATACTGTTTCTTACGAAGAGAAAGTAGTCTACGTAATTGGGTCAGTGTATCCTTTCGCGTGGTGATTAAACATCTAATGCATTTTCAGCTTAGTTGGTTTAACGTTATATAATCTATTTGCAAGTTGAGAAATACCATACAGCTATTCAATTAAGACATTTACCTGAATGTCTATTTTACCTAGCAATTTTGAAGAGTAAACCTTAAAGCGGTTAACCGTACATATTTCTCAATTATTCGTGTGTGGAATGAGAGTAGAAATGTACTGTTTGCGCAACCACTATACGATTGTTAACCTAGTGTAGCCGACTCCTAATATTTTGTCTCGCACTTTACATGGCGGCATGTTAAGGGGGTAGAGGTCTTGTCTGTACTTAGCGTCTTTGTAAACAGGTAGGAAACTATCATATTAATTTTGACTCACAAAATATTCAGTACTAAATTCTAGAAAGCTTACAGCGTGAAAGCCTCGAGAGCGGAAATAAACCCAAGTCGTCAAACAGTCTGAGTTTTATATCGCGTTAGATACATAACATTGTGAGAAAAGACATAAAACTCCCAATTAAAGGCCAGCAGAACTGCAAAAACACATAAAGGGCCGGTAAAACCACAAACTTTATGCAGGGACACATGAAATTAGTATAGATAAGGATACAAGGAGAAGGCATGTCTTTAAACTTAGAACTTTAACAATATTTAGTCTCAGTATTTTTTCCAGTGTTAAAGGAAGTGGTATAGTGAAGAGTAACTGTTTCGTATTGACATAACTTGTATATAAAGAGAAAACAACCCTGGATTTGTGGTATTTACACTCTAATTTTTCAAAGGACAAAATATCAAGCCTAAACATGGCATTTTCGTTTAAGTGGATTTTATTTAAGCCGGCCAACTTCACGTTGAAATCAAGGTATGTTTTATGACAAATTCAATTTTGTTTTGCATTGTTTCTAGTTTCGACACTACACTTATACTCTACGTCTTTGGGATTTGGCGTCGTCTTTCGAGTTTGAAAAAACTCAATCTTAAATTTCTTTCAGAAACAAAATCCCTTTGTGTTCAAAATATTAAAACGAAATAAGATACAACTGGATGGAAGGTTTGGGAAATGTTTTATTGTGTTTTATGAGGAAGAGATTGTCAAATTGTGGAGCAGTTAGAGCAATTGTAGTTAGCATGAAATCACAGAGAGAAATACGTCAAGTTCGCTATGGTTTACGACAAAATATCACGTGGTTGAGCAATATAAATTTAATTTAGCCGTATGATTTTTGACAAGAAATATTTATTATTTATCCTTGTTAGAAGAAATTCAAAATGGCGTAGATCAGTTTACAGACCGGGTCCCGTTCTCTTTCTTTGCGGCTCGACTCTGTGGCATAAGGAACAGCGACTTCTCTCAATTATTTCCATCGGCACAAGATTTCCTCCTAATTTATGTGACAGACTGTTCGTTTCTTATTTAACCGTCTCAGGTGGATTCAACTTCACAAAGGCGACCTTTTCCCATTGCTTCTGTCCGTGCATGTAACCAAGCCTGGTTTCGTGT
Source organism: Mopalia muscosa (assembly GCA_031763545.1). NCBI lineage: Eukaryota > Metazoa > Mollusca > Polyplacophora > Chitonida > Mopaliidae > Mopalia > Mopalia muscosa. Next base: position 700 of record JARFOD010149637.1, on the reverse strand, counting down.
CGCTATATGGCGCTCTTCCTTCTGCCACACTCTTACTTTCTCTTTTTCCCTTTGCATGTTTTCCCTATCGTCTACATCGTGTCTTTATACCATCAATGTATCTGTCATACAAATCAGTCGACCTTTCTATAGCTCCCTCTCTCTCTAGAATCGATGCTCTCCGCCGGCAAAACAATTTTGAGTTTCATTTTATTAAGCAGTTTGATGTGTTCCAACTATTTCTGTCAAGTGTTGGTATTTATTTTCAGAGCTTTTAAAGGCGTCGATAAATGGTTTAAATACTACGAAGGACAAACTGACTTTTGGCCATTGCTATTCGATTTATAAATCATATTAATTTACATAATAATAAACCTGTGCACATTTTAGTAATGAATACAGCATGAGATACTATTTAAAAAAGTAAAAAAGTAACAATTTAAAAAAACGATTAGAATTACGTAACATTAGTTTTGTCTAACATTCTAGGGTTGTCAATAGTCCGAAATTATGGTGCATATTTTACTGTTGACCATCTTCCCGAGGTTTCAGTTATATAGAAGAAGCAGTATTTCAAAGGCAAAAAAAATTTATTTCATCATTGCGTTAATGCTTTATTACGGTGAGTAATTTGCCTATACTATGTAATACACTGTATTTAATATTATTTATTTTGAATCGAACCACTTTTGTTTTACACCCCCCCCCCCCCCAACCGCAC